>JAJHSJ010000017.1:59157984-59238901 GCA_021015155.1 Magnolia officinalis | reverse complement strand
CCGCAGAGTTGCTAAGATTAGTGGTGGGATACGGTTTTCTTGCGCAGGGGAATCATGCTGCTTCGCGGTCAGGAATGGTGGATAGTGAAAGGCCTGGATCATCCATCTTTCTTCATGGTGAGTCCCACTGCAATTTTTTCAGTTGCAGTCAAATTCAAGTTTCCAAACGTTGGAATCACGAATGGAAGGTGATGTTGCGAGGAGTTTTTCCATGTGCGAAACAACCTAGGGTATGGTCGAATCTGCCCCCTAAAACGGACAATCATGGTGCCCACAATATCACCCAAACAAATGTTGTCCGTTCAAGCTATTGCGGCGGGAAATAGGGAGAGTTCTCTCTCTCTCTTTGGAAAGCACGGGTCAAACTCTGTTTGACCGTGTTAGTGGTTTCGATGCACTGCAGTTGCACGTGCAGGTTGTGCACATGCATCGCAAGTGGGGTCCACAGAGATGTCTTTGGAGGGATCTATTTCGTCCATCCATTTTTCCATCTAATTTAAGGGGTTGAGCCCAAAGTTGAAGCATATGCTAAGATCAAGTGGGTCACACTACATGTAACGGTGATCATTATGATCCCTACCGTTTGAACCCTTTTTAGGCCCTACCATGATGTTTATTTGTCATCCTACCTGCTCATAAGATCACACAGACATAGATGAAGGGAATTATCCTACTCCTAGTATCCCTGACCTTCGATGGGTGTCAAAATCAACGGTTAAGGGGCTGATTTGTCGATCGGGTCACTTATACAATGATCTAAGGGCTAAAATTCGACGTGTACAACTAATTTATGATACATAGGCATGGTGTAAAATTTCACATTAAACGGATCGTGGGAACCACGTGATCTAGAATTCAGTCATCTAGGTTAATGGCATTTTCGTAATTATTGCTGATATGAGAGTTTTGTGAAATCTAATGGTTCTACCTAGTTTTATGCACCTTTTTAATCAATTCTTACAAATGGACTTTCATCTATGTTATTAAGGATAATGGTTATTCGCTAATTAACTTAAGGGATGTGCATATGTTTGAATCACTCGATGGAGGGTCTTGTCTTGAAATCAACAATCAAATGGCTTGATCTATGAGTGGAGATCATTCCCAATGGTTATGTTTGTGTTAGGGCAAGGATGTAAGTCTAGGATAATTAGATTGGTATCATACACATGTATATACTAGGTTATGTCTTATGGTAACACTCGAGAACTTTCAATACTCGGTATTAAAAAGTCGGGGTGTTACAATCTACCCTCCTTACATATTTCCCCACCCCCAAATTTAGTACTTCTATTATACGAGCCATTTTCCACGCCTCTAAAGATTCCCTGTGTTTGAGTAATATAAATAGATGGTTATAGCGGGTTGTGCCCGATCCAGATTTTTTGCCTGAGCAATACAGAGGATTACTGATATCAATTCAAAATTCTGTTAAATCTTGATCCTTCACTTGATCAGGGCATTGGAATTTATTTCAAGATTTCCTAGGACTTGGAATTTGAGTCAGACCGCGCAAATTTCGTATAAACATGGTTCCATCGGTCCATAATCTCGATCGTTCTCAACTCATAGAGAGTATCGCGAAATCTTATATTCTCGTAAGGGGTAATTCCATGTGTCCCATTACACTTTCGCTATGTACTATGATTATCTAATGTATTACCTGGAATTTACTTCTATCATCCTCACTGATTCATTATGTTTGGGTTTCCAACATGTTACTCTCGATATGTATATGTCTAGGTGCGTGTAATTGGCTGCATGAATTGGGACGCTACAACCTACCCCCCTACCCCCTTAAACAAAATCTTGACCCCCGAGATTTAGTAATTGGATTAACCTACTTATGCCTTACCTAATTATGCTCGATTGGGTGAAAGCCGAGTATCCTAACCAACTAGACTACAACGACAATAAAATTTTAGGGGAAGGTTGATGGGGACCTAAGTGATCTTATTGGAAAATTTTCAAAATTTTCTAATGTGTCTTCTATTTGTGAGCAGTTCACAATTTCACTGAAGTAGTCAAAATCTTTGGAAAAATTATAAAATCTTTATTCTCATAAGAGAGTTTGTTATTCTTGTTTGTGACTCCGTTTAAGGATGGCCTTTTTAGTTTAGAACGAGTTTATGCAAAATTTTAAGGATTTATATGAGGGTACCTAGGTTCATGGTTTCTAGATTTCACGTCTACTTTAATATTTTCAATGTGGAACTTAAATATGGGTTTCTAATTCCTTATCTTCCTGGTTTCATGGGGAATTCTCAGTGTATGTATCTAATTCATCATATGTTCCTAATCACGTAAAGCTTATGGTGGTCCATTCCCCTCAGGCCCAGTTAATCTCATTCTCATGCTTTGATACCAACTTTAACATCCAGAATTTTCACGGCTAGAGTTTATACTCGTGCCCAAGAAAACCAGGTGTTAATAATGCAAAACTTGAATGCTTTTAAAATATATATATATATAATATATATCTATATATATATATATATATATATATATATATATATATTTCATTTAGATCACATCCAGTTACATTCATGAGGTAACCATTCACGAGAATAAAATCAACTGTCAGTATTATTAAAAGAATTCAATAAAATATCAAGTGCCCTCTCAATGGGAGTTTTATTAGATTATTAGAGTTCGGGGCAAAGTATAAAATTAATACATAAAACTATTTTCTTATTCTTTCAGTATAATCTTCCATAGGGAGATGGTCCTCTAGGTTTTCAATCTGTACATCACTTGCATCATTTGTACGGTTGGGAGAGAGTCAATGCCCTACTCATAGTGATGGTTATCCTTTAAAATTAACAAATTCAAGAGATTCATGAAGCAATGTGAGGTTTCTGATACGTCCCGTACTCCACTGATACGAGGGTATCAGAATGCGCAAACACCTACATGAGATGCAAGCCTAGCAAAGTATGTGCAGCTCATCATACATAGTGATCATCACAATGTGGAAAACAGTTTCATGATATCTGGCTCACAAACCAAGACAATCTATGAATCAGGTGGGTTACACTTACATAGAAAGAAACAATTTGGAGGGTGGCAATCATCATGTATATTATTTTCAACCGTATGGTCCACCTAAATTATAGATATGGCTTATTTTTAATACTTATAACTAAAATTAAGTCACACTACTAATGATAGGATTGGATTTTCAAATACACAATAAGTTTAGGCTCACATAGCTTTTGAATTTTCAAATGTAATATCTCTCCACTCAGGTAAGAGATGGGGTCATAAATATGGACGGTCAAAGCACATCCTAGAAATGGGAAAATTCGGGTGAAAATCCTCTTATTTAAAGACTTGGTTTAGTCAAAATCATGATTACCGAGAATGGATTTTTTCGCGCGAGTATAAGATGTGGCATGTAGGTTCACATCCAAGCCGTATATCAGGTGATCCAACCGTATCCGTATAAAAACCCTAAGTAAAAAGGGATGGCCCACCACTTATTTATATGATTCACAATGTTTGAAAGAAATGATGGTTTAGGAATTCTTTTAACGCTTCTTTATCGTTCTAATTTTATGGTAATGTGTGGCACAACTGGTTGGTGCATCAATCTGAAATTGTAGTCCACCAGCTGTGCACCGTGATTATTCTAAGACCAACTTTAGCAAGTAGGGCCCACCATAGATAAGAAAGCTTTTCTCAATCGGCAAAATGGACTTGACCGTAGATTGTTGACCATTGAATAAATTTAAGTGTCATATAGAACGAATGGCTATCATTTGCTTCTTCTGCAACGCATACTTTTCTGATGGTATGATCATGATGAGACAGGAAACGGATTGGCTACTCCTCTGCCAATGGCTGGTGGTCGGTGCTATATGGGCCCAACACAATGTATTGTATGTGTTTCATCCACATTGTCCATCTATTTTTTTTTTTAGATCAATTCAAGGTATGAGACCAAAAATGAGGTATAATATCCCAATCTCAAGTGGACCGCATCATAGGAAACAGTGTTGAATTAGTGTGGCCCATTAAAAACCTCTTGGGGACCATAAAAGTTTTGGATCAAGTTGATCTTTGTTTTTTTCCCTTGATCTAGGTCTATATGACCTAATCAATGCCAAATAAACAGTACAGTGGGCCTTAGGAGGATTTTAATGGTGGATATCCAATCACTATTGTTTTCCTGTGGTGTGGTCCACCTGAGATTTATATCCCTCTCAATTTGGGATCAAGCCCTAAAATGATCTGTAAAATGGATGAACGGCATGGATGAAACACATACAGGGGCTCACAGAGCACCGACCATCAGCCACCGGGCTAGTGGCAGGGGGAGTAGCCAATCCTTTTCTGATGAGAGGTACCCTTTTAACGACTCCGATCATCCATAAGCATGCCACAAACACAGCGACTGGGAATTTACTCCAGTAGTCCGCAAACTACAATACTTGGCTTCATGCGTATATAATGAAAGAGAGCCTGCGAACAAGATACCAGAGATAGCAGAAAATGAAGCTGTTTTGGGTAGTTGTGCATTGGTTCTGCCTCTTCCTGCTCCTCTCTCAATGCACCTGTTGAGAAGGGTAAGTAGACATCTTCAATTCAACCAGCTGTATGATAGATTATGTTACAATTGCTTTTCAATGTATTTCTCATTTATGAATTACAAAGGTATTGTATACATTTATAGAGAGATTTGCTACGCTATTCTTAGCTATGCAGATTACGCTATACAGATTTTCAGGACTAGAATATATTTGATTTGATTTTTTTCCTACAATCTCTTAATCGACAACTCACGCCAACACTCCCCCTCAAGTGGAAGCATCCAAATGTTTAATGCGCAACTTGTCTAGTGAGTTGTAAAACTCTTTGCTTGATACAGCCTTTGTAAGAATATTCGTCAGTTGATCTTCAGACTTCATGAATGAAAACCGAATTATTTTAGCTTCGAGATTTTCTTTAATAAAATGTTTGTCAATCTCTACGTGTTTAGTGCGATCATGCTGGATAGGATTGTGAGCAGTTGCGATAGCTGCCTTGTTATCGCAAAAAAAGGTCCATCTCGGACGTAGGAGCAAATCCAATTTCTGTTAGAAGTCTTCTGAGCCATAGAAGTTCACAGAATCCTTTAGCCATTCCACGAAACTCTGCTTCCGCACTTGATAATGCCACCACCTTTTGCTTCTTACTCATCCATGTAACAAGATTCCCCCCAACAAACATGAAATAGCCGGAGGTGGATCTTCTGTCTGTAGTGTTTCCCGCCCAATCTGCGTCTGTATAACCATTAACTCTGAGATGGTTATTTTTTGAAAACATAAGCCCTTTTCTCGGGGAGGATTTTAAGTATCGCAAAATCCGGACCACTGCTTCCATATGATCTTTACTAGGTTGGTGCATAAATTGACTTACAACACTTACTGCATAAGCAATATCAGGGCGGGTATGTGAGAGGTAAATAAGTTTCCCAACTAACCTCTGGTATCTTCCTTTGTCTGTTGGCATTTATCTTGGATATTCTCCGAGCTTGTGATTCTGAACAATTGGAGTGTCTGCTAGCTTACAATCCAACATTCCAACATCGCATAGTAAATCCATTATATATTTTTGCTGGGAAAGAAATATACCTTACTTTGATCTAGCCACCTCTATTCCCAGAAAATATTTAAGTCCTCCCAAATTTTTTATCCCAAATTTTTCATCTCAAATTCGGTTGCCAATTGTTTCTGAAGCTTAGCGATTTCCTCTGTATCATCTCCTGTGATGATCATATCATCGACATATACGATTAAAGCTGTTACCTTGCCCTGTTGGTGCTTCAGAAATAATGTATGATCCGAATTACTTTGACAGAAGCCATACTTCTTCATTGCTTGACTGAACCGCCCAAACTAGGCTCGAGGTGATTGTTTCAGTTCATACAGTGCACGCTGCAATTTGCACACAACTTCAGTTTTTGAGGATGTTGTGTAGCCTGGAGGAGTATCCATGTAAACTTCCTCTTGAAGGTCACCATGAAGAAATGCGTTCTTTACATCAAGCTGATGCAATGGACAATCCAGGTTGGCTGCGAGAGATAACAGAACCCTGACTGTATTTAGTTTAGCTACCGGTGAAAAGGTTTCTTGATAATCTACACCATATGTCTGAGTGTATCCTTTTACAACTAGCCTCGTCTTGTATCGTTCTATAGATCCATCTACCTTGTGTTTAATAGAGAAGACCCACCTGCACCCGACTGTCTTCTTCCCTTGGGTAGTGGAACCAAGGTCCATGTATGATTTTTTAGTAGTGCCCCCATTTCTTCTTCCTCCATTGCTTTGGTCCACTTGGGATCCATTAATGCTTCCTGAACTGTAGTGGGAATATGACATGCGGAAAGCTCATGTGAGAATGTCTTGAGAGGCTCAGGTAACTTTTCGGTGGAAACATAGTTGGCAATTGGATATCTCGCCCTTCTTTCCTCAATGTCTAGAGAATATCTATTTGGTGGCTTGCCCTGGTTATACCTGAAAGGTAAGTTATACCCAGCGAAAGTATCTGTGTTATTTATAAATAAGGGTGTTCCAATATTACTTACCTCAGGAGTATTCTCAGGAGATGGACCTGCAGGTACTAAGAGACGGGGGGATTTTGGTGCTTCTCCTGATAGTGTAGGCTTAGTTTTCGGAGGTCCTCTGTATTCAGAGGATATGTTTGGCCCTGAAGATGTATCCGTTGATTGCTTACCAATTATTGATGTGTCATTTCGATCTTCAAGCCAGTCAAAGGTTAGCTACTTCATGAACTCTTGTTCTCCCCCTGAAGTGGAGGCCGAGGAAGGGTAGAATAATGCAGATTCCAGAAAAGTGACATCCATAGTCACATAGGTACGCTGAGTAGTAGGGTCATAGCAGCGGTAGCCTTTTTTATGCGCAGCATAGCCCAAGAAGAGGCACCGAAGAGCACATGGGTCAAGTTTGGTACGTTGGTTCTTAGGAAGGTGTACATAGGCCACACATCCAAATATGCAAGGAGTGAGCATTAGGGTTGTAGGTAGAGGGACCAAGGTTGTCAGGGACTGTAATGGAGTTTGAAAATTTAAGATTTTTGAGGGAAGACGGTTGATCAAATGGACATCAGTAGTAACAGCATCGGGCCAATGTCGTGTGGGGACAAATGCGCCGAGGAGGAGAGCCCTGACAGTGTCAAGAATATGGCGATTTTTTGCTCAGCGACCACATTCTGTTGTGGGGTCTGAGGACATGAGGTCTCATGGATAAGGCCATGATGCTGGAAATGGGCATGAAAGTGGTGATTAACATATTCGCCACCATTGTCAGAACGGAGAATCCGGGTCTGAGTGGAAAACTGGATCTTAATCATAGCATGAAATGACTGAAAGATATGAAAAACTTCATCCTTATGTTTCAACAAGTATAGCCAGGTCATACGGGTGCAGTCATCAACAATATCACAAACCAGCGTATACCAGAGACAATAGATAAGGGAGATGGTCCCCATACATCAGAATGGATTAAAGCAAAAGGAGTATCACTTTTATTCATGCTTAATGGATAAGTAGCCCTATGACTCTTGGCTAAAATACAAGTATCACAGGTAAATTCAGAGGTCTCAACATTGGAAAATAAATCAGGAAACAAATGCCGCAGATACCCGAATGAGGGGTGTCCCAAACGACGATGCCACAACCAAATCTATCGAGTCTTGGAGCCAGGCGAAGAAGATACGTGATGTGCTCGACCCGAACTAAAATCATCCATGTAGTATAATCCCCCCTTCTTAGTACCACGCCCAATTATCTCCTTAGTGAGAATATCCTGAATAAGACAAAAATCGAAAAACATTAACACCACACAATGTAGCCTGTAGTAAGTTGGCTAACAGACAATAACTTGTGGGACAAGGAGGGAACAAGTAAAGTATGGGATAAATGAAGAGAGGGTGATAGGGTCACAGATCCGGCTCCTGTGACCGGTGAGATCACCCCATTGGCATTTGCAATGCTAGTGCACCGTGAAGATGAGTGGTGAGAGAGATCCGCTGGATCAAAAGTCATATGATCCGTGGCTCCAGAGTCGAGAAGCCAATCACTACGGTCGACATCTTGACGATGACTAAGAAAGGTGTGACAGAGATTACCTTGATCCACAAGGGAGAACTCCTGTTGGGAGGAGAGAGTGGGTGGGATTAGAGAGAGACAAAGTTCGGGTGCCGCTACAGCAGCCTTGCCCGTGCCTTCAGCCGTACCAGCAGTATCCCATTTTTTCTTAGCTTGGAGTTTGTGCCACCAATCAGGGTATCCATGCAACTAGAAACTGTTATCACATGTGTGCATCATATTTCCACAGTGAGAGCATTTGAGATTGTCAGATGAGGATCGGCCTTTAGAGATAAATTTTCCATGATGCTGGGGAGTCGATCCAGAGAACCCAAGCTTGAGGCCTCTCGAAGCAAGCACAACTCCTGGAGGTGCATGATCACCTGCATTCATCACCGCCTGGCGAAGGGCCTCTCTACGGATATGAGCATAAGCTTGCTCCACGGTGGGAAATGGGTGTAGCTGCAACACATCACTGCGGATGTTGTGCAACTTGTCGTCAAGGCCATCCAAGAAGACATAAACCCGATCTTCTTAGAGAAGATTGTTATACCTTTGAATGTCAGCAGGGCACTCTATTGGATTTGGACGTCGAAAATCAATCTCACGCCAAAGACCTTGCAAGTCAGTGTAGTATTTTTCCAGGGATCCACCTGCTTGGCGGAGACGTGAGATACGGCACCGAAGATCATAAACCTGGGATGTATCACCACCATCAAAATAGGTAGTGGTAGTAGAGTCCCACACCCGTTTAGCCGTGGGAAAGCGAATAAAATTTCCGATTAAAGTTGGATCCATGGAGTTGATTAGCCATCCTTTGACAATGGCATTGTCGGTGCGCCATTTGCGGAAGGACAGATCGGTAGGAGATGGCGAGGTCAGTTCGCCATTGATGTAGCCTAACTTGTCTTTGCCAGAGATGTACATATCGACAACTTGGGACCATAAGCCATAGTTAGAACCATCCAACTTGATGTCAATCGGTAGAGCCACGGGTTCAGAGGTCACGATTGGGGCCTAAGCTTTGGATAGAGCTTCGAACATCTTGGAGGTGAATAATTCAAAAAGAATCTGGTCGGTGGGAGATTCATCCATCTGGGTTGGTGTTACGTTGGATGTCATAGGAGAGGGTAGTGGACGGAAGGAGGTTTAGATGCTAGTGATGGATGGGCATGAACAGGGGCCAGATCGTGACTGGCTCTGATACCATGTCACAATTGCTTTTCAGTGTATTTCTCATTTATGATTTACAAAGGTATTGTATACATTTATAGAGAGATTTGCTACGCTATTCTTAGCTATACAGATTACACTATACAGATTTTCAGGACTAGAATATATTTGATTTGATTTTTTTCTACAATCTTAATTGACAACTCTCACGCCAACAGATTATAGTGTATAGGTATCAATATCAAAATGTCGGGTCCTTACTCTTGCCCTGGTGGTAGACTCTCAGGAGTTTCAACACCTGGTCAAGGGTTCGAGTACCCATAGGTGGTGAAATTCCACTACGGCCTGAGTGTGTAGTGGTGTGTGTGCATGTGTAAAAAAATAAATAATAATAATAATAATAATAATAATAATAATAATAATAATATAATAATCAAAATGTCATGTGTATACAATATCTAATCCTTCCAATTATGTTTCATGATATGTTTTTTGGAGAGAAAATTACCAAAATGTCTTCATCTTTATTTCCTTTAAAAGGTAGTGAATTCTAGAATTGTGGAGCCCATGTGGTATGTGTATAACATCCATTCCATCCAAAATAGGCACCCCACTATCATATTGAATCAAAATCTGGCTGATTGAATCACCAGAAGGGCTATACTTAAATTTAGATATTTTAAAGTGGTGTATATTAATATTTATGGTTTGACCCACTTTCTGATTGGATCTGCCATATGTTTGGTTCTTCTAATATCATCCAGATTTTCCACTTTTAAAAAAAAAAAAAAAAAATTAAGAAAAAAAAATAAAACTGAGAGCATTTAATGGAATTTTACTACAAAATTACCTTCAAAATAGGATTTTACCGAATAGTGCCTTTAGGATCTAATAGTGTTTTTTCATAAGTAAATTTACACTATTATCCTTGATTATGTGTTATAAGGACTAAAAACTATTAGACTCATGTGGTATGTGTGTAACATCCAATCTGCCATAATTACAAATCAACATTATTATCAGATGAACCAAAATTATAAAGTATTCAACCATAAAGTGGCGAATCAATAAAAATAATATTGACGCAGGGATGAACGTGATGAGGATAAACTACTCCGAATCCACGGGGCTTCTCTGGACTCCTCACAGAGACTTCTCAAATCCACGAGGAAAGAAAGCAGAAAATAAAAATAAATTCTAAGAAATTCGAAATTAATTAATTGATGACTAAAAATGAGTTCACAACCCTTTAAATAGGAGTACGAAGCAATGAGAAAGAAATCAAAATCAAACTGCGACTAAAACTCCTAGAAATCGCAACTTACTATAAATAGTAAACTTACTATTTATATACGGTCGTGATGTCTACTAGTGCGCAAGGTTTTCAGCCAAAAATAGTAAGTGTCCTATTTGGCTTCACCAAACTGTTCTCCTAATTATTCTAAGCTCTTTCCACATTGGGCGCAACTCCTAAAGCCTGATGGACGAAGAGTTATAATCAAACTAAAACTTACTATTTATAGTAAAAACGAAATTAAAACAGGGAAACGATCGTCGATCCAGGGGTTTTTCGTAATTCCGGGCTGCGCAACCCGGCATAGCAAATCTAAGGTCCGACGGTCTGGATCACTTCTGTCGTCGACCGGGCCTTTTCTGATCCATCTTGGCCAAGAAACTGTCCGTGACCCGCTCTACATCAAATATACACTACTCAATTGCAGCCGATTTGATGATTTGATCAGAATAATTTCGTTTGTCTGACCCACATAGCAAAGCCCATATCTTGGACGGGTTGGATGTTTTACACATACCATATGGGCTTTATAAATATCAACTTCCACTACTAAAAAAAAAAAAAAAGATGAGGACATTTTTGTAATTTCAAATCTTCAAAAGTTTAAGGCCCAGCAATTAGTGGGCCATCATTAATAATACCACCATATTTAAAATGATCAGGGACGACAGCCTAATATCATCGTCACATTCTCATGGTTGACAGGCCTACACCACCTAGTGGAAGGCAAAGTCGGTACCGAGATTTAAGAAGACCATCACTGCCATCACCGGCGGTTGGGCCACAGACGTGTCCATGAACAACAGTGACCTGGAATGGTGCAGAGCTTTCATGCAGGCACTTATTTGAAATTTGAAGATTTAAGGGGTGTTATGCAACATAATAAATTAGTTTTTGTTAACCTTCTTGGTAAGGCATTGTCGATGAAGTGATTTAACATTTCCAAGACTTTGCCGGCACTAATTGGCAAACACATCAACGATCCAAGCCGTACATTATGATGACCACCTCTTGGATAAGCTACTGGCAAAATCCCAGATTGATTGGATGGTCTGATCCTCGCGAAAAGTATCCATCAATTGGATGGTTAGGCCATCTAATTTAATGAATATTGAAAGCTAATAGGAGGTGGTTGTTCTTATTTGGGTTCGGGAAATGGCCTATCTAAGAAGTGGTTGTTCTAATGGACGGCTCAGATTAGTGAACAGGTTCATCAATGAAGGTCAGTGAAGATCCTGAGCGTTAAAATATAATAATTTATGTAAATAAAGGGGGCATTCCAGCAAACCCGAGCATAACCATCATTATGGATTAGTCTTTGAATAAATACCTATGTGTGGATGATTATATGGTGTATGGCAGGTTATTTTTTGAATAAATACCTGTGTTTTCAAACCCAGCAAATGGGGGATTCCCTAACATGAGTTTGGAATTTAATATTGTTTGGACACATAGTTATATCATAAGTTTCATGCCAGCTATCAACCTAGTGCAACCCTTCTTTATTTGGGCCCGGATCGGCAACGAGAGTAAAGAACTCCATGTGCAATGTAGTAGACATACGGCGGGCTATTTTTTTAATAAATACCTATGTTTTCAAACCCGGTAAACGGGGAATGCCCTAACATGAGTTTGGAATTTAACATTGTTCGGATTCATGTTGGAAGCTATATCATAAGTTTTCATGCAAACGATCAACCTAATGCAAGAGTACATATAGAAGAGTACTTTGTAAAAGTATGTATTCTGCATTGTATTTTTGTATGGTAGAGGTATATGACATAGAAGAGTACGTATTCTTCCATTTTCCAGAAGAAAAGCAAATTATTTTTATTGGAATAAATTCAGATGAGTATACAAAGGCGATGGATTAGTCGATGTTTGGATAAGACGTATAATGGCATGATGCATAAAGTTCAAAATGATTTCATAATATTTTTCACGTGTACATGCATAACTGTCACTAGTGCCCCCAATTGAACTAGTCCGTGAAAATGAGAAGAAAATGGCAATGAAGGTGTAAATCCGGATATGAGCCACCAGACTATTTGAAACTGAAAGTAAATTTTCCAGTGCAATGCAATGAAGGCATTGCACTGCTCGATGGACTACTCCCTGATATTACTAACGTCTCTAATAAGTACACTCGCTCGGCGATGTATTCAAGGGTGGCATAGACGTTGGATTTGAATTCGGAATCAAACGCCTTGAAAGCATTACTTTATTCATTAATACAATGCAAAACAATTGAGTCGTCATAAATCCAACCGGGTATGCGGGCCAGAACTGGTAACAAGAACAAAGAACTCTTACATGCACAATGCAGTACACTTCTGCCTCCAACCGGTCTTCTCTAGTTCATCTTAGCCACAAAATTGTCCACAGCCCACTCTACATCAGTTGGGCCACCACAAAATCATTTTTTTCAAAAAAAAATTGAAGGAGCGTTTCATTTTTCACTCTCCCAATTTTACTTATTTTTAATTAGTGAAAGCTGATCTCAGATCGTGTGGTGAGTAACTCACCACCCTGTGTGAGTAAATTAAGTGGGACCCACTGTGATGTATGTGTCACTGGCCATGCCATCAATCAGTTTTTTCAGATCATTTTTAAGGCATGACTTTGAAATTGAAGCATAGCCAAAGCTCAGGTGGACCACGCTAAAGAAAATGGTGGGGATAGTGATCTCCACCGTTGAAATCTTCATGAGGCCCACAGTATTATTTACTTGCTGTCCAAACCTATTAATAAATATCACACAATGATATATAAAAGGAAAACACAAATATCAGCTTGATCCTAAACTTCTATATAGTTTACTTCATGTTTTGAAGTGTTTTAATTTTGAGCTCCTGCTTTAAAATGGATGGACGGTGTGGATTAACACACACGTTATGGTGGGCTCCATAGCGTGTGCTCGCCCAAAAAATCTTCAGTGGGAAAAAATCCCACTCCTCAGAGTCAAGTCTTACTTAAAAGTCATCGTTTAGCAGCCGTATATCAGGTGGGTCCCACCGGATCAGTGCAAAGGTCTCATGAAGGTGGGCCCACTAGCGTTCTTATTCCACCAATGACTTTGCCACTGCCCAAGACATTGCAGGACGCGGATTTCCTGCGAAAGGCTCACTGTGATGTTTGTGAGCAATCCACACCATCCATCCACTTTTCCAAACAATGCTAAGGCATGGTCTCAAAAATGAGGCGAATCCAAACTCAAGTGGGCCGTATACAGTAAAATTTAGGAAAGGAAATGCCTATCATTGATGTTGCCCTAAGCTTCACTATGATGTTTATATGCCATCCATACTATTCACAAAGTCATTTATTATAATTAATACATGGAAAATAACATTGGAGATCTCTCCCTATTGTTTCTTTTGGTGTGGCCCATCTTAATTGTAGGTCAGCCCGATTTTTTAACCATGGGTCTAGCGTAGGATTACACAAGTAAAGACCCAACACATACTCCAAACCTAAATTGATCTCCTTGATAGAAAGGATGACGCTGCCAATTTTTTATGGGGGCAGGCATGATCTGTATATAAAATTTACTTTGAAAATTACTTGTATAATATGATATCAGGCTCATGCCAAATGAAACAATTAGGATAATATTTATTTTTTATATAAGGCCATCATAAAACTTATAAGAAATCCAATCCAACCATTAGATTTCGTAATAATATTTAAGTTTAGGGCCCAAAAACCAAGACAATCTATGAATCAGGTGAGTTACATAGAAAGAAACAATTTGGAGGGTGGCAATCATCATGTACATTATTTTCAATCGTGTGGTCCACCTAAATTATAAATATAGCTTATTATTATTACTTATTACTAAAATTAAGTCACACCACTAATAATAGGATTGGATTTTCAGATACACAACAAGTTTAGGCTCACATAGCTTTTGAATTTTCAAATGTAATATCTCTCCACTCAGGTAAGAGATGGGGTCATAAATATGGACGGTCAAAGCACGTCATAGAAATGGGAAACTTCGGGTGAAATTCCTCTTATTTAAAGACATGGTTTAGTCAAAATCATGATTACCCATAATGGAATTTTTCGTATAAGATGTGGCATGTAGGTTCACATCCAAGCCGTATATCAGGTGATCCAACCGTATCGGTATAAAACTCCCAAGTAAAAATGATGGCCCACCACCTATTATCATATGATTCACAATTTTTGAAAGAAATGATGGCTTAGGAATTCTTTTAACGCTTCCTTATCGTTCTAATTTTATGGTAATGTGTGGCACAGCTGGTTGGTGCATCAATCTGAAATTTAGTCTAGCATTCTAAAAGATTTGGGTTCACCTGATGGACGGCTGAGATCTATAATGAATCTACCACATTGGCAGACGCTGGCGCGTAGAGACATGGCCCCGTGGGATTAGCATACCTCTCGTTGAGGTAATTTGGTATTTGTGAGGGCACCGAGGGTTTTAGTGCCTCCAAGTCATTTCTGCCTATGTGGCAAACCTAAACGAGATCTACACCGTTCATTTGCAATTTCCATTAGTGAATGAGCCATGATCCAGGATTCAGGGTCTTTGGATTACCATACCACTTCATTAATGGCATACCAAAGAACACTAAAATCCAAAATCCAACGGATCACATTAATGAGATGGTCCGATCAAAGCAAGTTTCGGTCAGCATCTAATGGAAGGTGGATCAGCGTGCTACCTGGTTCAGATCATGATAAAGATATACAGAGAAATTGTAGTCCACCAGCTGTGCAATGCGATTATTCCAATACCAACTTCAGCAAGTAGGGCCCACCACAGATTGGAAAGTTTTTCTCAATCGGCAAAATGGACTTGACCGTAGATTGTTGACCATTGAATCAATTTAAGTGTCATTGCTTCTTCTGCGACACATACTTTTCTGATGGTGATCATGATGCCACCAGCCAATCGCTGTGGTCGGTGCTCTGTGGGCTCCAACATGATGTATTGAATGTGTTTTATCCATGTTGTCCATCTAATTTTCTAGATCATTTTAGGATATGAGATAAAAAATGAAATATATCCAAATCTCGAGTGGACCACATTACAGGAAACAGTGTTGAATTAGCGTCAACCATTAAAAACAATTTAGGGCCCATAAAGTTTTGGATCAAGTTGATCTTTATTTTTCCCCCTTGATCTAGGTCTGTATGACCTAATCAACAGATTGGATGTCAAATAAACAGTGCAGTGGGCCTTAGGAGGATTTTAATGGTGGATATCCAATCACTATTGTTTTTCTTGTGGTGTGGTCCACTTGAGATTTATATCCCTCTCAATTTTGAGATCAACTCCTAAAATGATCTGTAAAATGGATGAACGGCATGGATGAAACACATAGAGGGGCCCACAGAGCACCGACCATCAGCCACCAGGCTAGTGGCCGGGGGAGTAGCCAATCCTATTCTGATGAGAGCTGCCCTTTTAACGGCTCCGATCATCCGTAAGCATGCCACAAACACAGCAACTGGGACTTTACTCCAGTAGTCCGCGGACTACAATACTAGGCTTCATGCGTATATAACGAGAGAGAACCTCGGAACGAGATACAAGAGAGAGCAGAAAATGAAGCTGCTTTGGGCAGTTGTGCGTTTGTTCTGCCTCTTCCTGCTCCTCTCTCAGTGCACCTGTCAAAAAGGGTAAGTAGACATCCTCAATTCAACCAGCTGTATGATAGATTATAGTGCATCTGGTGTATCAATATCAAAATGTCATTTATATACAATATCTAATCCGTCCAATATGTTTCATGATATGTTTTTTGGAGAGATAAAACTATCAAAATGTCCTCATCTTTTTGTTTAAAGGTAGCGAATTCGAGAATTGTGGGGCGAGACATGTGTATAACATCCATTCCATCCAAAAGAGGCACCCTTGACTAAGCTAAAGGGCTATATTTGAATTTAGATGTTTTTAAGTGTTGTATATTAATATTTATGGTTTGACCCACTTTATGATTGAAACTGCCGAATCTTTGGTTCTTCTAGTATCATCCAGATTTTACATTTTTTTAAAGAAAAAAATAAAAGAAAAAGGAAAATAAAACTGAGAGAATTTAATAGAATTTTACCACAAAATTACTTTCAAAATAGGATTTTATTTTTACCAAATGGTGCCTTTAGGATCTAATAGTGTTTTTTCATAAGTGAATTTACATTATTACCCTCGTTTATGTTTTCTCGCCATAGTAAGGATTGAAAGTCATTGACTCACCTCGTATGCATCTAACATCCAATCTGTCGCAATTGTAAACCACCATTATTACCAAATGAAAGAAAATTATGGAGGATTCAATCATAAAGTGGGTCAATCCATAAAAAATAGTATACACTACTCGATTGCGGCAGATTTGATGATTTGATCGGTGGATTATTCCTTGGTTTGACCCCCATAGCAAAGCCATATGTTGGATGGGTTGGATGTTTCACATACCATATGGGCTTTATAAATATCGACTTCCTCTACTAAAAAAATATTGATGAGGATATTTTTGTAATTTCAAATCTTTATTAATACCACAATATTTAAAATGATCGTGAAGACAGCTTAATATCATCATCACATTCTCATGGTTGACAGGCCTGTGCCACCTAGTGGCCGTGCTTCAACCACACCATCACCAACACCGCCGACGGATAAGCCGCCAACACGTCCATGAGCAACAGTGACCTGGAGCGGTGTAGAGCTTTCATACAGGCACTTATTTGAAATTTGAAGATTTAAGGGGTGTTATGCAACATAATAAATTAGTTTTTGTTAACCTTGTTGTTAAAGCATTGTCGTTGAAGTGATTTAACATTTCCAAGACTTCACCGGCACTAATTGGCGAACAGATCAACAATCCAAGCTGTACATTAGGATGACCACCTCTTGGATAGGCTACTGGCCAAACCCTAGATTGATCGGATGGTCTGATCCTCATGGAAACTATCCATCAATTAGATGGTTAGGCCATCTAATTTAATGGATATTGAAAGCTAATAAGAGGTGGTTGTTCTTATTCGGGTTCAGGAAATGAAGTGGTTGTTCTAATGGACGGCTCGGATTAATGAACAGGTTCATCAATGAAGGTCGGTGAAGATTGGCGAGGGTTAAAATATAATAATTTATGTAAAAAAGGGGGCATTCCAGCAAACCCGACCATAACCATCATTATGCAATAGTCTTTGAATAAATACCCATGTGTGGATGATTATATGGTGTATGGCAGGTTATTTTTTGAATAAATACCTATGTTTTCAAACCCAGTAAATGGGGAATGCCCTAACATGAGTTTGGAATTTAATATTGTTTGGAGTCGAAGTTATATCATAAGTTTCATGCCAGCTATCAACCTAGTGAACCCTTCTTTATTTGGGCCGGATTGGTAATGAGAGCAAAGAACTCCACGTGCAATGTAGTAGACGTACGGTGGGCTATTTTTAAATTTTTTTTTTTAATAAATACCTATGTTTTCAAACCCCGTAAATGGGGAATGCCCTAACATGAGTTTGTAATTTAATATTGTTTGGATTCATGTTGGAAGTTATATCATAAGTTTTCATGCAAGCGATCAGTATACAAGAGTACTTTGGAACAGTATGTATCTGCATTGTACGTATTCTTGTACGACAGAGGTATATGACATAGAAGAGTACGTATTCTTCCATTTTCCAGAAGAAAAGTAGTCTATTTTGACTGGAGTAGATTCAAATAAGTATACAAAGGTGATGAATTAGTCGATGTTTGAATAAGACGTATAATGGCTTGATGCATAAAGTCCAAAATGATTTCATAATATTTTTTACGTGTCACTAGTGTCCCTACTTGAACTAGTCCGTGAAAATGAGAAGGAAACGACAAGGAAGGTAAATCCGGATATGAACCACTGGACTATTTAAAACTGAAAGTAAAATTTTCAGTGCAATGCATTGAAGGTGTTGCACTACTCGATGGACTACTCCCTAGTATTACTAATGTCTCTAATAAGTACACTAGCTCGACAATGTATTTAAAGACGGCGTAGATGTTAGATTTGAATTCGGAATCAAACCCTTTGAAAGCATTATTTTATTCATTAATACAATGCAAAACGATCTAAGCCATAAATCCAAACGGGTATGCAGGCCAGAACTGGTAACAAGAACAAAGAACTCTTACATATACACAATGCTGTACACTTCCGCATCCAATCAGGTCTTCTCTAGTCCATCTTAGCCACGAAATTGTCCATGGCCCGCTCTACATCAGTTGGGCCCACCACAAAATCGCTTTTTTTCAAAAAAAAGTGAAGGAGCGTTTCATTTTTCACTCTCCAAATTTTACTTATTTTTAATTAGTGAAAGCTGGTCGCAGATCGTGTGGTAACTCACCACCCTGCGTGAGTAAATTAAGTGGGACCCACAATGATGTATGTGTCACTGGCCATGCCATCAATCAGTTTTTTCAGATCATTTTTAAGGCATGACGTCGAAGTTGAAGCATATCCAAAGCACAGGTGGACCACACTACAGAAAATGATGGGGATAGTGACACCATTGAAATCTTCATAAGGCCCACAGTATTATTTACTTGTTGTCCAACCTATTAATAATATCACACAGGCATAAATAAAGGGAAAATACAAATATCAGCTTGATCCTGAACTTCTATATAGTTTACTTCATGTTTTGAAGTGTTTTAATTTTGAGCTCCTGCTTTAAAATGGATGGACGGTGTGGATTAACATACAAGTTATGGTGGGCTCCACAGCATGTTGTCGGCCAAAAAATCTTCACTTGGAAAAAATCCCACTCCTCAAAGTCAAGTCGTACTTAAAAGTCATCGTTTAGAAGCCGTGAATCAGGTGGGTCCCACCATATCAGTGCAAAAGTCTCATGAAGGTGGGCCCACTGGAGTTCTTACTCCACCAATGACTTTGCCGCTGCCCAAGACATTGCATGTTCTGTCCGGTGGCGGATTAGTTGAGTAGCGAGTTTGGCTACTGAAGTGACGTCACCAAGTTGAGTGGGCCCCACCATGATGTATGTGCTGTATCAACACCGTTCATCCATTTGAAAAGATCATTTTAAGTCATTAACCAAAGAAATAGGTAGATCTAAATTTCAAGTAGACCCCGCTACAGAAAAACAGTGGGGACAGTGATGTTTATTATAGATCTAACATGTTCATAAGTTAAAACATAAGTAGATGAAGAGAAAACACAAACTTCAGGTTGATCAAAAACTTCCGCAGTCCCCAAGAAAATTTTAATGGTTAGCATTCAATCGTCACTTGTTTTTTGTGGTGAGTTCCACTTGAGCTTTTGGACTGCTTCATTCCTTCATATATATATATATATATATATATATATATATATATATATATATATAAAATGATCTCTTAAAATGGATAGACGGTGTAGATACAACACATACATCATTGGCCCACAGAACTTGGTGACAAATCTAAATTTCAAGTAGACCCACTACAGAAAAACAGTGGGGACAGTGATATCCACCGTTGAAACTTTCATAAGACACATCATGATGTTTATTAGAGATCTAACATATTCATAAGTTAAAACATACATAGATGAAGAGAAAACACAAATTTCAGTTTGATCAGAAACTTATGCAGTCCCCAAGAAATTTTTAATAGTAGGCATTCAATCCTCACTTGTTTTTTGTGGTGAGGTCCACTGGAGCTTTGGATCTGCTCCATTCTTTTATTGTATATTTAAAATGATCTCTTAAAATAGATGGACAGTGTAGATACAACACATACATCATGGTGGGCCCACAGAACTGGGTGACCGCACTTCAGTAGTAAAACTCAGTACTGACAATGTCAGCAGTGAATCCGCGTCCTATATTTGTACGGACAGGGGCCGTAGAATTTATTGGGTTCCTCAAAGTCAATCTCAATAATAGTGATTGTTTAGTCAAAGTCATGCCTTCCTAATGGACGGCTGGAATCAATTACCTATGTAACACGTTGGCAGTAGCAGGGACGTGGATACTTGGACGTGTGGGATGGGAGCCGATTAGGTGAGACCTGTGATTATATCCGCACTGTCCATCCGTATTGAAAGCTCATTTTAGAGCATGATCAAATAATGAAGTGGTTCCAAATCTCAGGTGAACCAGTACAAAAAACGGTAGTGATTGATCATTAAAAACTTCCTTGGGCTACAAAGCTTTGGATCAAGATGATATTTGTGCGATGAAAAGTTGTTTGTGACCTTATCAACAGGTTGGATGACAAATAAACATTCCAGTGGAATCTAAGAAGTTTTTAATGATGTGGTCCACCTAATATTTGAGTCAGCTTCATTTTTGATATCATGCCTGAGCTTTCAAAATGTTGGACAGTGTGGATTTATGGTACATAGATCACGGTGAGCCCCAGAGTCAGGGTCCCACCCACCTTGGTGGATCCCAGGTCTCACCTAATCCGCTCCCACGTGTGGGAATAGCTAACCTTAGCTTGCTAAGGGGTATTCTTATGACTCCAAGTCATTTATGCACATGTGTGTTATATCCAAACCGTGGGATAAGCTTAATTATTACATATGGTAGGATTGTCTCAGTATGAGCTTAATTCCATGCAATGTTTGTAATACGGTGGTACATTGAGTAGATATACTCACCATTATTTGAAACTATTGAGAATAACATATATGTGTTATATCCAAACCGTTTATCTGTTTTGTAACCTCATTTTATTAGGACACGGTACAAAGAAGGAGCCAGATCAAAAGTTTGAGTGGACCCCACCACAAAAAACAGCGGGGAGAGTGATGCCCACCATTAAAAACTTCTTAAGGGCTACAAAAGTTTTTGATCAAGCTGATATTTTTGTTTTCATCATTTCATGTATGCGTTAACACATTAACAAGTTGGATCTCAAATAAACATCATGATGGACCGTAGGAAAGTTTCAACGGTGGATGTTACTCTCCCCAGTATTTCCTATGGTGGGGTCCACTCCAGCTTTGGATCTATCTCATTCTTTGAATCATAGTCTAAAATAATCTCTCTAAATGGTTGGATTGTGTGGATACAACATATACATCATAACGAGCTCACAAAACTTGATGATGTCAAGTCAGTTGCGAGTACTCAACATGTTAGTAGCAATCCGCGTCCCCACTCCGCAGGACGACTTCTTCCATTTGGAAACATCATTTTAAGTCATGAGCCAAAGAATTAGGTAGATCCAAAGTTCAAGTAGACTGGAAACACTGGGACACTAACACCCACCGATGAAACCTTTTTATGGCCCATCACAATGTTATTCGGGATCTAACATATTTATAAGTTAACACAGACATACATGAATGAAAAACACAAATTTCAACTTGATCTGAAACTTCTAGAATCTCTTATAAATTTTTAATGAAGTGTTCAATCCTCACTTGTTTTTTGTGGTGGGGTCCACTTGAGCTTTGGATCTGACTCATTCTTTTGCTTATTCACTAAAATGATCTCTTCAAATGGATGGACGGTGTACTTTATACAACACATACATTATACGGACAGTGGGCCATAGAATTTATTGGGCTACTCAAAGTCGAACTCAATGATAGTGATTGTTTAGTCAAAGTCACGGCTCTTGGACGGCTGGAATCCATTACCTATGTAACGCCTCTTCCTGGACGTAGGGGCATGGACACATGGGCGGCGTGTGGGATGGGAGCCGATTAGGTGAGACCCGTGGGGGCCACTTTGATGCATGTGACTACATCCACACCGTCCATCCATATTGAAAGCTTATTCTAGAGCATGATCCAAAAAATGAATCGGTTCCAAATCCCACCATTACAGGAAACAGTAGTGATAGATCATTAAAAACTTCCTTAGGCTACAAAGCTTTGGATCAGGATGATATTTATAGGGTCTTTTAATCTAGGTGTTTGTGAGCTTATCAACGGGTTGGATGACAAATAAACATTTCGGTGGAATCTATGAAGTTTTTAATGGTGGAGATTCAATCACGACTGTTTTCTATGGCGTGGTCCACCTAAGATTTGAGTCAGCTTCATCTTTTAGATCGTGCCTAAAAATGAGCTTTCAAACTGTTCGATGGTGTGTATTCAAGGTCATAGATCACAGTAAGCCCCACAGTCAGGGTTCCCACCTACCTCGGTGGATCCCACGTCTCACCTAGTCCGCTCCCTTGTGTGGGATTGGCAAACCTATGCTTGCATGATCCGGTGCGTGTAAGGGCACAAGCATTTTTGTGCCTCCAAGTCATTCATGCACATGTGGCAAACTCCTACGAGATTTTAGTTGTTCATTTGCAATTCTCATTAGTGAATGTGTAACACCCCGGATGCCAACTTAGGAATGAGACGATTTTGGACTTTGCCTTTGATTTCTCAAATTCAGTGCTTGTTCTGGCATGTATTCACATGTTTGGGGACCATAAGTAGGGTCCACCAAAATCGACCGACTGAAAGTTACAAGTTTTGGAGAACATGGACAAACCCTCGTGGTGACACCCTAAAGTCCATGTTGCCACCACGAAAAAGGAGATTTCTAGGGAAGTGGGGTACGGTGCAACCATGAAAATAAGTATTTTTGTATAGCGGTCGATTGTGCCACCATGCACACACAATACCGCTGTTACCCTCTGTTCAACAATTAACACTAATGTTCAGTAACAGATAGTTTCAATGCGCTAACTTCAAAATTTTATATCTTAGTCACAACCTCAATCATTCATTGGTGACTGTCAAATTGAATTTGGACATTATCCGTTGATCGATGCATATGGAGGTTGGAGCTATCGCATCCTTACGTAGATCCTCGTTAGGGTTACATATTTCATGTCTTAAATCAACTCGTACATCCGCTAGTAGGCCCCACTAGTTAAAAACAACCTCCTACAGAGTTATAATACCGAATACCTATCCATTAGGGATATTTGCACCACATATGGCGCTATAAATATTCATTTATTTCACCTCCCCCGTATGAATTTTCCCAAGAAAATGAGAAAATGAGAAGAGAATGAGAAAGAGAGAGGGTGAGGAACTGAGAACTTGGGCTCACAATCGTTGTTCTCGAGTATTGTGATTGCCGCAACAAATCTTGATCGACATCGTTTCTTCTGTTTAATTCATTTTTCTTTGCGACAGGAGGTAAGAAATGTATCATACATTTCGATCTAAACTTCCTTAGTAATTAATCCAACGAATCTTATATAGCTTATTCAAATTTGATTTAAGGATCTACATTTCCCCAAAACACTAACCATAGGCGCTCGAAAATTAAAATTTTATTTCTAAGGTGCGGATCATTCTTTTTAATTTCTTTTTTATCAATCATTGATAGTGTTAGATAATGATTTTTGGTATAGTCTACTTAACTTTTAAATATGCTTAGATTTAGGCTAATGCTCTAAAATAAATTGAAAAAATGAATGGAGGGTGTGGATGAAACACATACATTACAGGCAAATAAAATTTACTAAAAAAAGACCTTTTCTTTAAAAAAAAACAAAAAAAAGAAAAAAAAGAAAAAAACACTGGTTTTTCAAAGCCAATCTTGGCTAAGTCATTGCCTAGTCAAAGTCACGACTTTCCAAGATTCCATTTTTACGCGTGTATAAGATGTGGAACGTAGGTTCACACCCAAGCCATATATCAGGTGGGCCCCACTATCAGTTCAAAAGCCTCAAAAAAAAAAAAAAAAAAAAAAAAAAAAAAAAAAAAAAAACTAACTGGATATCCCACTTGTTATCATATTATTCACAATGTTTGAAAGAAATGATCGCTTAGGAAACCTTTTAACGCTTCTTTATCATTCGATTCGTATCATGACTTGTGACCCTTCACGGTTTCTCATCAAAATGAAATTGTGTCCATGTCTCTAGAGGATATGGGTCCACCTGATGAACGGCTGGAATATTGGCAGATGCTAGCGCGTGTACATAAGCGAGTGGGATTAGCATACCTCTTGTTGAGCCCATCCGGTGCTTGATAGGGCACAGGCATTTTAGTGCCTCCAAGTCATTTCTGCATATTTGGAAAAATCAGATGAGATCTAAACCGTTCATTTGAAATTTCAATTAGTCAATGAGCCATGTTCCAGGATTCAGAGTCTTTGGATTACCCTGACACTTCAATTGATGGCATACCAAAGAACACTACGATACAAAAGCCAATGGATCACATTAATCAGATTATCCAATCAAAGAAACTTTTGATCTGCAGCTGATGGACGGAGGACCCCATAGGCTACCTGGTCAGGATCATGATAAAGATGTACAGGGAAATGGTAGTTCACCAGCTATGAAGGGTGATCATTCCAAGGAAAACTTCAGCAGGTAGGCCCCACCGCAAATAGGAAATTTCTTCTCAATCCACGAATGGACTTTACTACAGACCGTTGACCATTCAACTATTTTAAGTGTCAAATAGGACAAATGGCTGGTCTCATTTCTGCCAACTCATACTTTCCCGATCGTATTATCATGATGAGACCCACCTTTTTTAACGGCTCCGATCATCCGTGGGCATAACACAACCAGTGCAACTGGGGATTTACTCCAGTAGTCCGCGGACTATAATATCAGGCTTCATGCCTATATAATGAAAGAGAGCCTCAGCAGGAGATATACGAGAAAGAAGAAAATGAAGCTGCTTTGGGTAGTTGTGCGTGTCTTCTGCCTCTTTCTACTCCTCTCTCAATGCACCTGCCGAATAACACTGGGAGGGTAAGTGGACTTCTCACATGCAACCAGCTGTATGATAGATTATAGTGCATCGGATATATAAGTATCAAAATTTCAAGTTTATGCACCATCTAACCCATCCAACAGGTTTGACCCATCATAGATAACACACCTGATGCTAAAATCAGGCAGATCAGGTCACTGTGTGGACCACATGGACTAAAACATTGGACAACCATCAGTAGTTCAGTATATAATGTGGCCCACCTGATGATTGAATTGGCCTGATTTTTTGCCTTTGGTATCTTGATGGTAGACACAACCTATTGGACGGATTGGATTTTTATTGGATTCACATGATAGTTTGAATGCATGGTTTGGATTCCGTAGCAAGGGCAGATTGTTTTGTGATCCATGCCGTTGATCTGATGGGACTGACCGTTGATCTGGGCAGTCCCTTGATTTGTAGGCTACCAACCAAATAGTTGAGATTTTCAACATGGGTGTTTTTTGGCTCCCCTAACTATGGACCCCACGTGCAAGTAGGGTTGGCCTAGTAACAAGATTTTGGTCGCCCTTGACTACCTTTGTAAAAGGGCCTGAATCCTTTGCTTGTGGCCCTCAAGATAGAGGGCCACAGCCCAGCTCGGTGGAACCCAGACTTTTGAACCCTTGATGCATAATACTCCCTGCTATGGGATATCTGTAGAGGTGGGCACTGGACCACTCGATCCGCTAACTTAACTCGTCCGACCCATTCTGATGCGACTCGACCCGAATTGAATGGGTGAATCAGTCTGAACCGAATAGGCTTCACCCAATCCGAACTCAGACCGAGTCGAGTTCGGCTTACCTAGTAACTCGACCCGAAACTCGATTCGGTTTGACCCGACTCGATCCGAAACTTGACTCAATCTGAAACCCGACTCTCTAACCCTACCCACCGCACCCTATCCCGATTTGATTCCAAAATCTCTCTCTCCCTCCCTCATCTTCCTCATCTTCCAAGCCTGACCTCTCTTTTCCCTCCCTCATCCTCCTCATCTTTCAAGTCTGACCTCTCTTTTTCCCTCCTCATCCTCCTCATCTTCCAAGCCCGGCAACCACCTACCACCATCACCCTCTTTCTCCTCCACTCGATCCTCTCCGCTCTCTCGGTCTCTCCCTCCCTCATCTCTCAATCCGACTCGGTGCCATCTCTCAATCCCCCTATTTTGAAACCAAAAAAAAAAAAAAAGAGGGTATATTTACCATAAAATTTCTTAGGAATCCGGATGTTACCAAATAATTCTTAGACATTTAGAAATTTCTGTGAGATGCTTTTTTAGGGGGAAAATTATCAAATTGTCCTCGTTTATATATATATATATATATATATATATATATATATATATATATATATATATATATAATATATATATATATATATATATATATAAAGTAACTAGGTCAAGAACTGTGGGGCCATGTTTTATATGTATAACATCCAACCTGTCTAACATATGCAGCCCACTATGGTGATCACATGAATGAAAAATTTGGTCCTTTGAATTCCCAGATGTGTCACACTTGCATTCGAATGTTTTCGAGTGGTGTATATTATAGTTCGACCCACAATCTGATAGGTCTGCTATATTCTTGGTTCATCTAATAACTTCGGTGGGTGCATGTCCTCAAAGGGTTGGATGTCAGACACATACCATATAAGCCCTTAAAATTCTTGATTCTCCACCTTAACCAAAAAAAAAAAAAAAAAAAACCAAACCGTGAACATTAATAAGTAATTAATTGATCTCACTAAAAACTACCGGCCTAATATTTTAACTGTTGGATCACTATTTGGTGTGTATGTGTATGCTTAAAGAGAGTTGGGACCAGGAACTATAAGGGCCTAAAAAAGAAAGGTTATCAAACCTGGACTTGGGTCCGGATGTCCATTCGTCAACAGTCAGACCCAAGCCTTGCCATAGAAGTGTATCGCCCAACAATTAATTGGTCATTCCTGATAATATAACTGCATATAACATTATTATATTCTGATGGTTGACAGGACTGTGCCACGCCGTGGTCGGTCACAGGATCGACCACCAGCATCACCACGGCCGCCGATAGGTGATCTGTCGCACCGTCCATGAACAACAGTGAACTGAAGCTCTCATTTGAAGTTTGACGATTGAAGGGATAGTTGATGAAGTGAGATAGCACTCTCATAAGACTTCACTCTCACTAATTGGTGAACGTATCAATCATCTAGGCCGTACATTGGGATGACCACATCTTGGATAGCCTATTGGCCAAATCCTAGATTGATCGGACGGTCTGAACCGAATGAAAAGTATCCATCAATAAGATGGTTAGGCCATCCAATTTAATGGATATTGCTAGCTAACAAGAGGTGGCTGTTCTGATTTTTGAGGATTAGGAAATGGTTTATCTTAGATGTGGTCATTTTAATGGACGGTTTAGATCTGTGAGCATGTTTGCCAATGAAGGTCAGTGAAGATTGGTGAGGGTTAACAAATAAAATATATGTAAATAAAGGGCCATTTCAGCAAACCCCATCATAATCATCATTATGCAATGCAGTAGATTATCATTTTCTTTCTGCTAATCAGGAATTTTTATTTTATATCATTTTTCTAGCCATTCTCCCCTTTTGGGTTACTTGGGTTTGTGCAAGTGGGACCCTTGCCTCATTGATTGATCTGAGACGTTGATATGATGGGACTCACCATGAATGAATGGCCCATCCACGGCCTTTCAAATTGTGGGCCAACACTGTGGATCCAGCATACCTCCAAAATCAGGCTGATCAAGCAATCCTAACCATTAAATTGATGGCTATCAAATAGATGGCTATAAGTAAAGCAGTGAATGGTCCACACTCAGGGCTAAATTGTCCATCAGGTTCTATCCTTTATTCTAGACGCTGGGGGATATAAATTACTGAGGTGGGCCACACTGAGGAGAAAAACGGGAATATGATGCCAAGCATAGGTTTGTTTGTGGGTCCCATCATGTTGGCACATTCCATCCAACCCGTTCATCAGGTGCCCCTCAGCAGGAAATATACACTCCAGATATCTATATGGTCCAGAATTTACATGGTCCATGGCGCTTGAATGTAGTAGTTTTAAGCTTGACTTTACATTTATCACATGGTTTGGGAAACCTGAGTTTGCAATTACTGATTTTTGGTATGTACGGTGGAGATGAGAAGGCTCACTTGACTGAGGGATTGGATGTCACAACAACAACTCGGTGGATCCCACACAATTAGGTTGTTGTACCCACTGCGTACAACAGGTGCTGTAGTACATAATTCCGTTCCCTAACGCATTGGACGGAAGCGGATTGCGTCCTGCCCCCGCTTGGACGGGCTCTGTGGGGGCCACTGTGATGTATAGGTTTTGTCTACGCCGTCCATCCATTTTTCCAGATTCAAGTGGTCACACCGAAGGAATTAATTGGTATAAAGACTTCAACTTTTGAGTTTCACAAGGCTCATGTCGGTGATTATATCAAAATATTATATTTCAATCAAAATTTAGGTCTAAGGTCCAAAAATTAGGGAAGCGGATTGCGTAGTGAGTATAGCGAACTGAGTAAACTCCGTGGGGTCTACCATGATTTATGTATTTTATCTCCTCCATGCATCCATTTTCTCAGATTATTTTAGGGCATGATTCAAAAAATGAAGCATATACAATGATCAAATGGACCACACCACATGAAACAGTTGACTTAAATTTCTACCGTTGAAAATTTATAGGGGCCGCAAAAGTTTTAGATCAAGCTTACATTTGTGTTTTCCGTTCATCAATGTCTGTATGATCTTATGAACAGGTTGGATGACAAACAAACATCAATGTGGGGCCTCGAAAGGTTTCAACGATGGAAATCATTATTCCCACTGTTTCCTCTGGTATGATCCACTTGATCTTTATATATGCTTCAATTTTGGGCTCAACCCCTTAAATTAGATGGAAAAACGGATGGACAGCATGGATAGACCACATACATTCAAGGTGGGCCCAACTGAGTTTACTCAGTAGGATAAGAGTGTACTTAGTAACTCAGTACGAGCAATCCAATTTAAAAAAGTAACCTATCTCTGATTAAAGTGGGCCATATAAAAGAAAATAATTAGGAGGGTGAGTGTTGTCCTATACATTACTTGTAATTATAAGGTCCACTTGAATCATAGAAATTTGGAGGCAGAGTGTTGTCCTATACATTACTTGCAATTATATGGTCCACTACTTGTAATTATATGGTCCACTTGAATCATAGAGGGATTAAATTTTGGTCCCTTGGCCTAATGTAAGGTGACATACTTGATAGTTGTGGTAGATATTACACAAACCTTTATAAGTTTGAGGTCAACCCAGCGACTCCCTTTTTAAATTTGTCAAAGTGGGCCACGGATTTTGCAATGAGTAACTCACCTCTCCACAATGGGGTTAATAAATATGTGGGGCCTACCATGATGTATGTGTCATTATCCACACCATTCATCCATTTCTCCAACTCATTTGAGGGCATGAGCCCGAAATTGAAGCATATCCAAAGTTCACATGGATTACATCACAGAAAATGGTGGGGATAATGATGTGCATATTGAAATTTGTTTTCGTCATGATCTTGCACTCACGCGTATCATAATGTATATTGAACCCTTGATCTCCGTGTTGAAACTTTACAGAAAGAGAAAACACAAATATGAGATTGACCCAAAATTTACGTGGCTATAAGAAGCTTTCAAAAGGTATGTATTCTGTTGAGGTCAAAATCTGGTCAGCTCTCTTCCCCTCTTCACGTATTCCGAATAGGCAACGGACCTGGTTTCCTGCACGCAAACCGTGAGCAATGGAGACCCTGGCCAAGCCGGAGGACCCTCCGATGCCTAAGTCAAGACACTAGAATCTGGGTCTAAGTTGGAAAGTAAGGAGAGAGCGAGAGAGAGCCCTAGATCCTGCGTACCTGTTGTCATGGAATGATGTGATATTTATACCTCTTCATCGCTTGATCCGCATCCGATAATCTTGGTACGATCAGTGGGATTTGCGGATCATGGAGATACTGCTCAAATCCGAAGATCGTGTGTTACGACGTGCGTATCTGCGGGCGAGATAATAGGACATATCCATATATGACAGTTTCTCCACTTAGTGCGTGGAACCTTTATCCTCGGAGGTGCCTCGGCTCAGCCAGACTGAGGTCGACGGCATCGCTCCGAGCTGATGATTAGCTGTGCCAATCCGAGCCGAAACTTGATCCGTTCATAAGTAATGCAGTTAGCCATTCTCGGTATTATGATGAATGTTCGCTCGGAATGGATCGTTCAACTCGAATGTTTTCCCTTCCGACTGCCCTTGGAAAGAAGGCGGTCAAGAATGGGAGCTTCGCCCATCTTAACCCACCCTCCTAGTATTATGCCGAGGCTCGGATCCTCCGCCTGGACTAGCGGATCGTCGATCCCTCCGATTGTAGTCGGCTCGGATCTTCCTATAACATATTCAATTCCCATTTCTTATAAAATACATACATATGGCGCTATAGAGTTTACTCCCAAAAATAAAAAAATAAAAATCCGGCCTTTGGCAAAGTCTATCTTACTTAAAATCATTGTTTAGTTAAAGTCAAGATGTACTTGCATCGCATGTGTATGAGATATGGCACGTAGATTCACATCCAAGCCATATATCAGGTGGGTCCCACCGTATCAGTGCAAAAGGCCCAATAAAAAAGGACGTCCAATCTATTATCATATGATTCACAACGTTTGAAAGAAATAATGGCTTAGGAAACCTCGTTCTATTTGTTTCATAACGTGTGGTCCACCTCGTTAGTGCATCAAGCTAACATTTCGTTCAGATATCTAAAAGATGTGGGTCCACTTGATGGACGGCTGGAATCTATAAACTATGTGCCCCAATGACAGACGCAGGCGCGTGACATGGCCGCGATGGATTAGCATACCTGTATTGAGACAATCCGGTACTTGAGAGGGCACGGTTGTTTTAGTGCTTACAAGTCATATTCCTGCATATCTGGAAAACTCAGACGAGATCTAAACCGTTCATTTGCAATTTCCATCAGTGAATATGCCGTAATGCATGATTCAGAGTCTTTGGATTATTCTTCCACTTCAATTGTTGGGACACCAAAAAACACTAAAAGCCAGAAAGCAACGGATCACATTAATCAGATGATCTAATCAAAGCGAGTTTCAATCCGCAGCTGATGGACTGACTGGGGAATGGTAGTCCGCTAGCTGTGCACTGTGATAATTCTAAAGACTAACTTCAGCAGCTAGGGCCACCACAAATTGGAAAGTTTTTTCTCAATCCGGAAAATGAACTTAACTGTATATCACGATTTTAAGTCTTAGTCTGGTTTCTGGCAATTAATACTTTTCTATGGTATGATCAAGATGAGATCTACATTTTGAACGGTTCCGATCATCCATAAGCATGGCTAACCAGCACAACTAGGAATTTACTACAGTAGTCCGCGGACTACAACACCAGGCTTCATGCATATATAAGGAAAGAGAGCCTCAGTACGAGATTCATTCATATGAAGGGAGTTATTTGATACTCCGGCTGCATATGATAGTTGAGGTGTTTGTGCGCGTCTTCTGCTTCTTCCTGCTTCTCTCTCAATGCACCTGCCGAGTACTGTTTCCGTAAGTAGACTTCTCACATGCAACTAGCTGTATGATAGATTATAGTGCATCTGTTTTATAAGTATCAAAATTTTAAGTGTATTCAATATCTATCCCATCCAACAGGTTTGACCCATCATAGAGAACAGCTGATGCTAAAATCAGGCAGATCAGCTTTCTATTTGGACCACATGGACTAAAACAATGGACATCCATCAGTGGTTTAGTGTACAATGTGTCCCACCTGATGATTAGATTGGTATGATTTTTTGCCTTTGGTATCTTGATGGTAGACTCAACCTATTGGACGGATTGGATGTTTATCGGGTTCACACGTTAGTTTGAATGCATGTTAAATTGGATTCCGTGCCAGATGGTTCGGTGATCCATGCTGTGGATCTAATGGGACTCACCGTTGATGTAGACAGTCCCTCGATTTGTACGCTACCAACCAAATAGTTGAGATCTTTTAACAGGGGAGATTTTTGGCTCCCCTAAATGTAACGCCCGGATTTCAGGGCCAACTAATATTCAACTGATATTCTAGGTGCCACTTATGATTTGCGGAAATGGAATTCTACAGTTTATTTCACCAGACATTTGAGCAATTTATAAAATTAAAATAAACTATGCAATGTACCCTAAAAGAAACGTAAACTTTAATGCAAGTAAATCAGTCAACAAATAAAATATGTTTATCATATAAGGTTCGTCACCTGGCCAACACAAATAATGTAAGGGTGATCACCTCAACACAAATGTGGCGAAGTCATGACATCAATTTCATTAATAATACGGTAGACACGTGGACTTCACTAGTGCTCAATGATTACTACGAAGAAGCTCATCACCTAATTTTGTACCAATATGGCCGTCTCATTACCATATTTTTTACCAATATGGTAGGCACATCATCCCAGCATGGGTCGATAGCTTGAACACGGTATCACATATCACTATACCCGACTCTAGTTTTTATACGATCGTAATGCACTAACTGTTATGAATGGATTTAAATCAATGATAACAGTGGTATCCTTTGAATATTATACAACCACCAAACATAAGAATGATCGGATCATACATTAGATTGATTCAATCAACAATGAAGGACATCAAACAATATCGGTATTATTCTAAAGCATCTCGTGTAGCTCTAACTATTGTTAGTCGCTCGTGTTCATTCTCAATTGACCGTATAAGTCCAAGATATCCAACCCAAAGTGGGTCATTCACTTTACATTTTACAAGGGTCCATCTATACAACTAGAAATTAGATTATAAAATATATAAACATAATCACGAAACAACTAAATATCATAATAGGGTACATAAACCGAATCAATACAATTCAATATATATCAATACAATCCAACGTATATCAACATTATTTATCAATTCACATACAATAGTTCTAACAATAGGAATTTGATCTTGTTCAAGCATTTCATCAAACACGTTGACTACTAACGAAAAGTAACATTACGCTTGGTATAATAAAACAATTTAAGTACACATAATCTATGAAATCCTAACAATAATTTTTTTAAAAAATCATTATTTAATATATCAATGGTTGATAAAAGGAAACCTAAAATAATAGTTTGTACCTTAATAGGGTTTCACACAATGTCACGCCCCAAAATTCGGGTACCCGAATAGGGTGTCCAGGACCCGAATTTCAGACCCGTGACCTATATAAAAAAAATAAAAATAAAAATACAAATAAAGTATGGAAATTTCATGTGCATTTATTTTCTCCCACCATAGCCAAAAAAACTTAAAAATTCAAACATATATTAAGATAATTAATTACATACTCTTTTATTACATCGATGCATAATTATTTAACTTAACTTAAAGTGAGAAAATCAAGCTAACATTACTACATTTAGAGTTCTAAAATAAAATAAAATCTATCCTATGTAGAATGACATGCCACGTGCATCAAATCACGTTCCATGCTCCACTACTAATAGAAGTACCCTACATCTTCAAAATATTCATAACCTGAAACGGTTAACACATAATGAGTTGACAACTCAATAGGATCACATCAATCCCACGTTGAAAATCTCACAAATATTACCAAATTAAATCTCGACACATTAATCAAATTGAGAAGAACATTGAATATAAAATCATAGTAAATAATAAGACATAATAAGACATTCATGAACATGAAATAAATAAATCATTTAACATAACTTTTCTAAAGATGTTAAGATTTGGAGTGGGCAAAACACTCATGTGTGTTGATCCTTTTAGGGGATGACCCACGGCAGAGCACCGGTGTTGATCCTTTTAGGGTATGACCCTCGGCAGAGCACCGGTATAACCCTTTTAGGGACAAAAGCCCAAGGCAGTGCACCCGTGTGTACTGATCCTTTTAGGGAATCACCCAGGGCAGAGCACCCGTGCTGATCCTTTTGGGAATGACCCTGGGCAGAGCACCCGTGTCATGCTGATCATTTTGGGAATGACCCTGGGCAGAGCACCCGTAAGAATCATTGTACAATTTTTTTTTTATTATTCATATATGATGCATCTAATTTATAAGGAAATGTTGTAATAAACAATATCAGATCACCCATAACAATTAATATAGTGATCTTTTTATGGCAGAGCACCCGTAAAAATTGTTGCATAAAAATGGTTAACATAAAATACATCTAATTTACAAGGAAGTATGACAGATAGAGTATTTATATTCATATAATGAATATTCATTATCACTACTAGAAAATATTAAATAAAAAAATTTAAAAAAATGATATTTGCATTGGTTCAATCAAATAAAGAATATCTCAATGTCTAGATTTACTAAGGCCATTACTTATGAAATTTTCAAATAAGGAATGATCACCTACCTATTGTGTATGATGAAAGGACAATAATCTGAAGCGACGTTGATTTCTACGTGTACTAGCTTGGATTGATCAACTCTGAACTCGATGTTAAACCCTTACGTATACTCTCCCTCCTCCTGATTTCTCTTTCCTTCTCAAGATCTTTCTTTTGTGATTTTTTTTTTTTTTTTTTTTTTAAATTTTCTCTTGATGGCGTGAGAAATAGGGTATAAAAAAAATGGTGTCATGTGAGTTAGTGGGTTGGGAGTTTAATGGGCGGTTTAGATTGAGAAGTGGGTCCCACCATGATGATGGCAATTATGGGTGATGGGTTCCCATCCGTAACAATTGTGGAGAAGTGGGAGAGAGAGAGAGAGAATCGTGGAGAGAGAGAGAGTCGTGGGGAGAGTGTTTCACGTCACTTTGTGGTTTGATGATTTTTTTTTTTTTTTTAAAAATGGGCCCCACAGGCATCATGTGACAGATCCACACGGCTCATTCATTTTGCCCATCAGAGTTAGGGCTTAAGCCCAAAAATGAGGGTCATCCAAAACTCATGTGGGCCACATCATATGTAACGGTGGGTTAACGGTTAACCCACCGTTTTAAAAGAACCGGGTATTACATTCTACCCACCTTAACAAAATTTCGTCCTCGAAATTTACATACCTAAAAGAGGTTAGGATACTTTTCTCGAATTTCTTGCTCTCGCTCCCACGATGCTTCTTCTTCGCTGTGATGACTCCACTGTACCTTCACAAGTGGTATAACCTTCGTCCGAAGTACTTGCTCCTTACGATCGAGAATGCGCACAGGTTGCTCTTCATATGTGACATTTTCTTGAATCTCTAGCGGCTCCCAATCGATGACATGAGAATCGTCCGGCTTGTACTTTCGAAGCATGGAAACGTGAAATACATTGTGGATATTGGATAACTGAGGTGGTAGAGCCAGCTTGTATGCTACAACTCCTACTCTTTGTAGGATCTCGAATGGTCCAATAAAACGTGGCGCGAGCTTCCCTTTCTTTCCAAAACGCATAACTCCTTTCATTGGGGAAACTTTTATGAACACATGATCTCCCACACAAAACTCTAAGTCTCTGCGTCGATTATCTGCATAGCTCTTTTGGCGACTCTGAGCGGCGCGCATACGTTTCCAAATGATGTCAATCTTCTTGGAGGTCTCTTGAATAAGTTCTGGTCCCAACAATGTCCTTTCTCCTACTTCGGTCCAACAGCTTGGTGATCTGCAAGGTCTTCCGTATAAAGCTTCAAATGGTGCCATACCAATGCTGGCTTGGTAGATATTATTATATGCAAATTCCACCAGCGGCAGATGATCGTCCCAATTGCCCTTGAAGTCGAGAATGCAGCTACGTAACATATCTTCTAAAATCTGGTTCGTCCTTTCTGTTTGTCCATCAGTCTGCGGGTGAAATGCTGTGCTGCAATCGAGAGTAGTTCCTAAAGCTTCTTGTAGACTTGCCCAAAACCGCGATTTAAACCTGGGATCTCGGTCGGAGACGATGGATACTGGAGTACCATGAAGTCGAACGATTTCTTTAATATAAATTTTACTCAACTCCACTGCAGATGTAGAAATCTTTATCGGGATGAAGTGTGCGGATTTGATTAATCTGTCCACGATCACCCATACAGTGTCATGGTGTCGACCTGTCTTCGGAAATCCAACTACGAAATCCATGGATATATGCTCCCATTTCCACTTGGGGACCGGTAACGGCTGCAAGAGTCCTGGTGGTCTGCGATGGTCTGCCTTCACTTGTTGACATGTCGCACATTTAGATACGTACTCGGCGATTTCCCGCTTCATGTTGTTCCACCAGTATTGGCGCTTAACATCGTGATACATTTTAGTCTCCCCTGGATGGATAGTGAATCTTGATCTATGAGCCTCGTCCAAAATCTCTTGCTTCAAATCAGGTTCATTTGGAACACATAGTCTTCCACGAAACCTAATCCCTTCATCAGTGCTAATTCGCCATTCTGCATTCTCCTTCCCCATTCCTTCTGCTCCTTTTTCTTGTAGCCAAACGTCTTTCTTCTGAGCTTCTAGAATAAGTCGAATCTAAGATAAAAGTTTATCATGATCTAATCTCAATTCTAGAGGTTAATAAGTTAAACTTAGCTATTAAACATTAAGAAAATAATTAAATAAGTAAATAAATAAAATTACACACCAGGGCAGGCTGTGCTACTAGGTTACCTAGATGCGCCTGAGGTTCTTCAAGCTGAAGTTGCAGATCGAAATCCTTGATAACATTTAGCATCTCCCACTCTTTGATCATTAGGTTGGCCACAAATCTTCGTGTCTTTCTGCTTAAGGCATCGGCCACAACATTTGCTTTTCCTGGGTGATATGAAATATCGAAATGGTAGTCCTTCAAAAATTTCATCCATCTTCTCTGACGCATATTCAATTCATTCTAATTAAAGAGATACTTTAAACTTTTATGGTCTGAATATAAGTCGAATTGTTCCCCATATAGGTAGTGCCTCCAAATTTTCAAAGCAAAAACCACTGCTGCTAACTCTAGATCATGCGTCGGGTAATTTCGCTCGTGAGTCTTTAACTGCCGTGATGCGAATGCGATAGCTTTGCCTCCTTGCATAAGAACACATCCTAACCCTGATATGACGCATCGGTATAAACGACGAATCTTTCTCCTTCGGTCGGTAATGCCAGAACTGGGGCTGATGTCAACCGCTTCTTCAGTTCGGTAAATGCCTGCTCACAATCTTGACCCCACTTAAAGTTCGTATTCTTCTTAGTTAGATTAGTTAGGGGTCTTGATATATTGGAGAATCCTTCTATAAATCTTCGATAGTAACCAGCAAGGCCGAGAAAACTTCGCACTTCTGACACATTCGAGGGCTGCTCCCATTCTAATATTGCTTCAATTTTTGCTGGGTCCACGGATATCCCTTTCTCTGACACCACATGCCCAAGAATTTTACTTCATGCTTCCAGAAGTCACATTTTGATAACTTGGCATACAATTGATTTTCCTTTAACGTTTGCAAAGTGGTCCTGAGATGTTTCTCATGCTCCTCATGAGTCTTGGAGTATATAAGAATATCATCGATGAATACAATAACGAATCGATCTAAATAAGGTTTGAATACCCGATTCATAAGATCCATAAATACCGCTGGAGCATTTGTCAATCCAAATGGCATTACCAAGAACTCATAGTGCCCGTAACGAGTCCTAAAAGCCGTCTTGTGTACGTCTTCGTCCTTTATTCTCAGTTGATGGTAACCTGACCTCAAATCTATTTTAGAAAAGAACTTTGCTCCCTTAAGCTGGTCAAATAAATCCTCGATCCTAGGAAGAGGATATTTGTTCTTGATTGTTACTTTGTTCAACTGACGATAATCGATACATAATCTCATAGTTCCATCCTTCTTCCTTACAAATAAAACCGGTGCTCCCCATGGCGACGTACTGGGTCTAATGAAACCCTGATCTAGCAATTGTTGGATCTGATCCTTTAATTCTTTTAATTCTACAGGAGCCATGCGATAAAGTGCTCTAGAGATGGGAGTTCCTTAATCGATAAAGTCTTCTCTTTGGAAACTCCCTTCTGGACCACACAGGTATTTGTTCAATCCCTTTTTCTGATTGCTCGATTCCCACAATAGCCGACAAACCAATCGGCGCTTTCCTTTCTTCGTGTCCCATAAAATTTCAGTGGAGATCGTCCTTCTATGTTCAACGTAATCGTCTTCCTGAAACAATCTATCTTGGCACGATACTGGGACAACCAATCCATTCCTAAGATGACATCGTATTCCTTCATAGGCATAATAATAAGATTTGCTAGCAGTATTTCATTTTCAATTATGATGGGGCATTCTTCACATATTTGCTCTAAATTCATGGACTTATCGAGAGGGGTTGCTACGATAATTTTCTTATCTAATCGTACGGGTGATATACCAAGTGAGCATACGAAGAAATAAGATATAAATGAATGTGTAGCTCCTGAATCGAATAATGCTCTGGCAAGAGAGGTGTAAGCCAAGATAGTACCTTCCACCACATCATTAGTATCTTTAACACCATGTTGAGGAGTGATATCTGCAGGTTGTGCTAGGTCCCCATAAGCAGAAGCAGTAGTCTCATACATTTGTGCAGCATCATCTTGAGGTGGCGTTGGATCTTCATAGCTTCGATTTGGATCCTCATACTCTTGAAGTTGGGCTGGATCATTTGTGAATGAATATAGAGCGTAAACACGTCCTTGAGCTTGAGGTCGGGGCGCCTGACTTTCTGGCCTCAGTTGCTGGTATTGGGGAGGCTTGACCTGTTGTTGCCATTGTTGAGGTGGTCTCGGAAAAGCTTGAGGGGGTCCAGGCGGCTGGAATCGTGGATGTAGCTGTGCAGGCCTCTGAGGATAAGGTTGTGCTGGTCTCGCAGCTAGATGCATCATCTGAGGAGGCGGCGGCGGAGGTCGTTGATATGTTGTAGACGGTGCATATTGAAGAGGCGGCCGGTAAAACGATCGTGGCGGTCCTTGATTCCCTGGATATTGGTGACGAGGTGATAGAAGACAATGGCGGGCAGGATGGCCCACCTTTCCGCAATTATGGCAAGTCCCAGTGAATTGCGTTGAAAATTGCATAGTGGCATGACTTGGTATTAATGTTGGCATTATCTTCTGACTTTTAGTCGCTTCATGTTGTGTGAGAGATGAATGGGGCGTGGTCCTGGATCCACTCCTCATGTCCTTCCTCGGCTCGCGATTCTTCCAATGCTCATCAAAGTCCTTTTCTATTGCGCTGGCGCGTTCCACTGCTTCTGCATACGTTTTAATAAGAAATGGTGCCAGTCGAGTACGGATAGAAGGTTTCAGTCCTTCAACAAACTTCTGCCCTTTACGAAGCTCATCCGGTATGAGAAATGTCGCAAATCGTGCCAACTCTGTAAACTTTGCATCATATTGACGTACCGTCATATCTCCTTGTTCTAATTTCATGAATTCTGTAACCTTTTGAGCACGCACATAGGCTGGAAAAATTTATTTTCAAATTTTGTGCAGAATTGGTCCCATGTCCACCTTTCTATGCTCGGATTCTCCTTAGTCGTAGATTCCCACCAATGATCGGCTTCTCCTTCTAACATATATATTGCTAATTCAGCCTTTTGTTGCTCGTTACATCTCATAGCTGTGAAAATTTTCTCCATCTGCCTTTTCCAACCCTCAGCTTCACTTGAGTTAGGCCCACCTTTAAACGTAGGCGGTCTCTGTCCTCTTAAACTTTTCCAATAAGGACCCCGTCCCTTCAGCGGCTACATGCGTCGCTTGAGTCTGCTCCTGAGATTGACTTATAAGCACTTGTGTTCCCATAAATGAGGCAAATCCTTCCATCGCCTGGAGGATCTTGTCAATAATTGTTCCTTGCCTAGCTGCATCGGGTACTGGAGTCTCCGGATAAATAAAGGGGATTATGAATTTTACTGAATAATTTTAAGATTATAAGAAATTAGACGGTTCAATGTAGACATACATGAAGATCTAAGAGAAGTTGAACTAAAATGTAGTTTAGAACTATGTGCAGAAATTTCTGGTCATAAGGGTGTTATTCTATTTGATATTTTTGATATTTTTAGACATTATTTTAACTTAAAAATTTTTATATAGATACATCTATAAGTCTACTATATCCCTGTAAAGTTTCATAATATTTCGACGCCTGTAAATTTTTAAGAATTCAGAGAGTACACGCTGTCCAGATTTGGACGATTTCTGGACAGATTTTTTAACATCAAATACACACCTAAATATCAGTATATTTTAATTTTTACATATTTTTTTATAAAATTATACTTATCAAACTTCAATTGAGTTTTTAATCAACTCAATCGGAGTTTTACTTAAATAGTTATGATTTTTTAAAGTCAGACTTTTTATATGGATTATTGCTGTCCAACTCAATAAATAGTTAGAAAAATTCTCAGAAATTTCCTAATGTTCAGATTTGATTTTGTATGTAATATACGGCCTAAATAGGATCTAAGTATTATATTACAATAAATTAAAATGTCCTACATATGTATTCTAAATTTCTCATCTCCTAGTTAAGGTTATTTATGAAGACTTAGAGCTAAATTTTTATTTTAGGTCCAATGTTTAAGATCAAACCTGGCTTTGATACCAACTTTGTCACGCCCCAAAATTCGGGTACCCGAATAGGGTGTCCAGGACCCGAATTTCAGACCCGTGACCTATATAAAATAAAAATAAAATAAAAATACAAATAAAGTATGGAAATTTCATGTGCATTTATTTTCTCCCACCATAGCCAAAAAAACTTAAAAATTCAAACATATATTAAGATAATTAATTACATACTCTTTTATTACATCGATGCATAATTATTTAACTTAACTTGAAGTGAGAAAATCAAGCTAACATTACTACATTTAGAGTTCTAAAATAAAATAAAATCTATCCTATGTAGAATGACATGCCACGTGCATCAAATCACATTCCATGCTCCACTACTAATAGAAGTACCCTGCATCTTCAAAATATTCATAACCTGAAACGGTTAACACATAATGAGTTGACAACTCAATAGGATCACATCAATCCCACGTTGAAAATCTCACAAATATTACCAAATTAAATCTAGACACATTAATCAAATGAGAAGAACATTGAATATAAAATCATAGTAAATAATAAGACATAATAAGACATTCATGAACATGAAATAAATAAATCATTTAACATAACTTTTCTAAAGATGTTAAGATTTGGAGTGGGCAAAACACTCATGTGTGTTGATCCTTTTAGGGGATGACCCACGGCAGAGCACCGGTGTTGATCCTTTTAGGGTATGACCCTCGGCAGAGCACCGGTATAACCCTTTTAGGGACAAAAGCCCAATGCAGTGCACCCGTGTGTACTGATCCTTTTAGGGAATCACCCAGGGCAGAGCACCCGTGCTGATCCTTTTGGGAATGACCCTGGGCAGAGCACCCGTGTCGTGCTGATCATTTTGGGAATGACCCTGGGCAGAGCACCCGTAAGAATCATTGTACAAAAAATTTTTTTTTATTCATATATGATGCATCTAATTTACAAGGAAACATTGTAATAAACAATATCAGATCACCCATAACAATTAATATAGTGATCTTTTTATGGCAGAGCACCCGTAAAAATTGTTGCATAAAAATGGTTAACATAAATACATCTAATTTACAAGGAAGTATGACAGATAGAGTATTTATATTCATATAATGAATATTCATTATCACTACTAGAAAATATTAAATAAAAAATTTTAAAAAAAAACGATATTTGCATTGGTTCAATCAAATAAAGAATATCTCAATGTCTAGATTTACTAAGGCCATTACTTATGAAATTTTCAAATAAGGAATGATTACCTACCTGTTGTGTATGATGAGAGGACAATAATCTGAAGCGACATTGATTTCTACGTGTACTAGCTTGGATTGATCAACTCTGAACTCGATGTTGAACCCTTACGTATACTCTCCCTCCTCCTGATTTCTCTTTCCTTCTCAAGATCTTTCTTTTGTGATTTTTTTTTTTTTTTTGATTTTCTCTTGATGGCATGAGAAATAGGGTATAAAAAAAATGGTGTCATGTGAGTTAGTGGGTTGGGAGTTTAATGGGCGGTTTAGATTGAGAAGTGGGTCCCACCATGATGATGGCAATTATGGGTGATGGGTTCCCATCCGTAACAATTGTGGAGAAGTGGGAGAGAGAGAGAGAGAATCGTGGAGAGAGAGAGAGAGTCGTGGGGAGAGTGTTTCATGGGGTGACGTGCGTCAGCACGTCACTTTGTGGTTTGATGATTTTTTTTTTTTTTTGAAAATGGGCCCGACAGGCATCATGTGACAGATCCACACCGCTCATTCATTTTGCCCATCAGAGTTAGGGCCTAAGCCCAAAAATGAGGATCATCCAAAACTCATGTGGGCCACATCATATGTAACGGTGGGTTAACGGTTAACCCACCGTTTTAAAAGAACCGGGTATTACACACGACCTAATTGCATTTAGGGTCCGAATTTTTTTGGAACATCACCAAATCTTAAATCAATTATAAGGAAAACATGTAAGATTCATAGAATCTAACCTTAGGTAACTTAATTGGGAGGCAGGAAGCATTTCTTACCTTCGATCACCAATTAAGATGAATTTGATAGAGGATTCGATAGCGGTTAGGGATTTGATTGAAGGGAATCGGTGAAATGAAGCACCAATCCCCCCCCCCCCCCCCCCCCCCCCCCCCCCCCCCTCTCTCTCTCTCTCTCTCTCTCTCTCTCTCTCTCTCTTTTGCTAGGGCAAAATCGAATGTGGAGAGGGGGTGCCCAAATAAGGCCATTTTATAGTGCAAGAAGTGGTGCATTTAACCCTAATGGCCCAATATTTTGTATATCAACCTTATGGAAAGTTGTTTCTAACTATTAGGGCACATGGGAGGGTGCACGGGTCGATCTATGGCATAGGATAGTTTCCCTAAGTAGTGATCCACACAGGGCTTTGATCACCCCGCAAATTTAAGACACCAATCAATGGTTATAATAAAAAATTAATTCGATAGTTACTGATCATCGATCGGGACCGTATCTATATGGATATATGTAGGATATTAACTTATATTACATTTATATGTATTGTTGTATAGTATACTTATGGACTTTACTTTTGTATATGAGATCGTATTTCAATGACCCTACAACGGTCCTCACATTAGACGGAGGATATTAAAAAAATTAAAATACTTAGATCAGAATAGTTCAACCTTAATCATTTAAATCTTTTCTTTTAAGTAAGAATGATTATCTTAAACATTGAATAATCGAAAGGTAAACATAATTCAATCTAAGCAGTTATTTATTTATTTAATTTTTAATTTTTATTTTTGTATCCTCCATCAACATTGAGAAGTGTTGCATAAATAATCTGAAACTTCAAAGCAATAATTGAATTCCTGACTTATCATATTACAACATATTGTGATTTATAATAGAAAACCTCATTTTTAAGGGTATATTTATCCTAAAATTTCTTAGGAATCTGGATGGTACCAAATAATACTTAGACATTTAGAAATTTTTATGAGATGCTTTTTTAGGGGGGAAATTATCAAATTGTCCTCGATTACACACACACACAAAGTAATGAGGTCAATAACTGTGGTGATCACATGAATGAAAATTCTGCTGGTTCGAATCCCCAAATGTGTTACACTTGCATTAGGATGTCTTCGAGTTGTGTATATTAATTTTTATGATTCGACTCACCATCTGATAGGTGTGCTATATTTTTGGTTCATCTAATAAATTTGGTGAGTGCATCTAGTCATAGGGTTGGATGTCAGACACATACATATAAGGCCTCAAAATTCTTGACTCTCCACCTTAAATTAAAAAATTTAAAAAAAAATAATAATAATAATAAAAAACACCAAACCACCGAGAACATTTATAAGTAATTAATCTCACTAAAAACTACCTGCCAAATATTTTAACTGTTGGAGCACCATTTGGTGTGTGTGTGTGTGTGCCTTAAACAGGGTTAGGACCAAGAACTATAAGGGCCTTAAAAAGAAAGGTTATCAAACCTGGGGTTGGGTCATGCAAATATATCCAGGTCCAGTCCATTGGTCTACAGTCAGGTCCAAGCTTTGCCTGTATGGCCCAACAATTAGTTGGTCATTCCTAATAATATCACTGCATATAACATTATTATATTTTCTAATGGTCGACAGGTTTCCGGGACATGAGGGTCGATTAAAAGATTTACCAACAGCACCACCGCCGCCGCCGACAGGTGATCTGTCGCACCGTCCATGAACAACAGTTAACTGAAGCTCTTATTTGAAGTTTGAAGATTAAAGGGCTAGTTGATGAAGTGAGATAGCACTCTCAAAAGACTTCACTCTCACTAATTGGCGAACATATCAATCATCTAGGCCGTACATTAGGATGATCACATCTTGGATAGTCTATTGGCCAAATCCTAGATTGATCGGACGGTCTGAACCGAATGAAAAGCATCCATCAATAAGATGGTTAGGCCATCCAATTTAATGGATATTGCTAGCTAATAAGAGGTGGCTGTTCTGATTTTCGAGGATCTGGAGATGGTTTATCTTAGATGTGGTCATTTTAATGGATGGCTTAGATCAATGAACACCTTCACCAATGAAGGTCAGTGAAGATTGGTGAGGGTTAAAATTTAATAATTTATGTAAATAAAGGGGCATTCTAGCAAAATCCCATCATAACCATCATTATGCAATGTAATGTAGTAGATTATCACTCTCTTCTTGTTTATCATATGAATTTTATTTTATTTCATTTTTCTAGCCATTCTGCCCTTTTGGGTTACTTGGGTTTGTGCAAGTGGGACCCTTGCTTCATTGAATGATCCGAGGCGTTGATATGATGGGACTCACCATGAATGAATGGCCCATCCACGGTCTTTCAAATTGTGGGCCAACACTGTGGATCCAGCATACCTCCAAGATCACGCTGACCAAGCAATCCCAACCATCAAATTGATGGCTATTAAATAGATGGATACAGGTAAAGCAGTGAATGGTTCAAATTCAGGGGTAATTTTATAAAATCCACTTCGTCCATCGGGTTCTATCCTTTATTCTAGAGGCTGGGGAATATAAATTAGTCAGATGCACAAGTCAGGTGGGCCACACCGAGGAGAACAATGGGAATAGGATGTCAACCATAGGTTTGTTTGTGGTCACCATGATATGTATCTTTCATCAAACCCTTTAATCAGGTGTCACTTACCAGGATGAAGTGAAAATACAAAAATAAGTCCTGATCGAAAACTCGCCGGGCCACGCTGAATGAATTTAGAGGTTTTAGAAGCAATTTTACATTGACCCATTGGCCCATCATAGATTTTATTAGGTTGATCTTTATAATGGAGTGGATTTACGCATAGAAGATGCTGGGCCCAACAGAGCCAGAATGTTTTACCTATCTCCATGTGGCCATGGGGTTGTGCGTGTGACATCCACTCCATTGGGTGCACAGTCGATATCAGGTCCTGATAGCTGCACCATAGACAACAATGGGAAGAGGATACCAACCACAGGTTTGTTTGTGGGTCCCATCATGTTGGCACATTCCATCCAACCCGTTCATCAGGTGCCCCTCAGCAGGAAATATACATTCCAGATATCTATATGGTTCGGAATTTAGGCTTGACTTTACATTTATTCCATGGTCTGGTACACCTGAGTTTTTAATCGCTGATTTGTGATTTGTACGGTGGAGATGAGAAGGCTCACCCGACTGAGGGATTGGATGTCACAAAAACAATGAAATCGGATTGCGTACAGAGTTACTCAGTAGGCTTTTATCGTTCCAAGTAAACTCAGTTGGGCCCACTGTGAATGTATGTGGTTTATCCACACTGTCCATCCATTTTTCTTGCTAATTTTAAGGGTTGATCCCAAAATTGCAGTAAATCCAAAGCTCAAGTAGACCATGCCACAGGAAACAGTGTGGAATAGTGATATCCACCGTTGAAACCTTCCTAGGGCCCACATTAATGTTTATTTGCCATCAACCTGTTAATAATATAAAAAAAAAGATATGGATGAAGAGAAAACACAAACATCAGCTTGATCCAAAACTTCTATGGCCTCCAAGAATTTTTCAATGGCAGAGGTTCAATCACACTATTTACTGTAGTGTGGTCCAGTTGAGCTTTATATATGCTTTCTCTTTGTGCTCAAGACCTAAACTTATATGTTAGCAAGGATGAATTGAGTGGATAAACTAAATAAATAACGGTGGACCCCACAGAGTTTACTCAGTACGCTAAGGGTACTGAGTTACTCAGTAAGCAATCCGATTCCAAAAACAACACGGTGGATCCCACACAATTAGGGTGTTTTACCCGCTGCGTAAAACTGGTGCTGTATAACAGAATTCCGTTCCCTAACACATGGACGGAAGTAGATTGCGTCCTGCCCCGCCTGACGGGCTCTGTGGGGTCCACCGTGATGTATAGTTTTTATCTACACCGTCCATCCATTTTTCTAGATCATTTTATGATATAAGTTAAAAAATGAGGCATATCTAAGTCTTAAGTGGGCCACACAGTAGGGATTAAACTCTTATAAGCCGCAAAAGTTATGTATAAATCTGATATTTGTGCTTTCCCTTATCGAGTTTCTATATATTACCTTATTAACGGTTGGATGGCAAATAAACATGAAGGTGGGCCTTGTGAAGGTTTTCATTATCCCCACAGCTTCATGTGGTGCGGTTCACCAGGGCATTCCACCTGTCTAATTTTTAGCCACGTACCTTAAAAGTGGGGCCCACCGTGATGTATCTTTTTATCCATGCCGTCCAGTTCTTTTCTCAGATTATTTTAAGGCATTACCCTAAAACTATGTAAGATCCAACAAGCAAGTGGACCACACCACAAATGACCCTTGCATTCAATGCAATGCAGCATGATTAGCATTTAAAGCAATCCAAGCTTACTATATAATAACTATTGTTTCCTCTGGTATATTTCATCTGTGATTTGGATCTGCTTCGTTTTTGGGATCACACACTAAAATGAGGTTTCAAAATGGATGGACGGCGTGGATGAAAGTCAGATTCTTCAAAGTGGGCTCCTCACGCAGGAATCCACTGACCAAAGCCGTGTCGGCAAATCATGCATCCGATTCCTGCCTGCCTTACAATACCCGATAAAAACGTTTTTTTTTTTCTGAAAAAGGAAGAATGGGTTTGGTTATTTTCCATTATTGAATAATTTTTAATTTTTAATTTTTAATTTTTAAGTTAGTCTGAGTAGGAGGCGGATCATGTAGTGAGTAACTCACCACATGGCAAGTGGACTATGTGGGACGGACCATAATGTATGTATCATGATCCACACCGTCTATTAATTTTTCTAGATCATTATAGTACATGATCCCAAAATTAAATTATATCAAAAGTTCAATTATACCACACCACAGGAAACGGTGGGGTATAGTGATTTCTACTGTTGAACTTTTCTAGTGCTTAAGGTGATGTTTATTTCTCATCCAATCTCTTAAAAAGGTCACTCAGACATGGATGAAGATAAAACAAAAAAAAAATATTATATATATATATATATATCAGGTTGATCCAAAACTTCTATTTACCCAAATGAAGTTTTCAACTGAATGTATTCAATTTCCACTGTTCCTTATGGTGTGGTTTATTTGAGGTTTGAATAATGTTCAGTTCTGGACGCATATGTTAAAATGTATCCTTACTCTACGTGTGAGGTTTAGTTGTAAACTGACGGTCCAAAATTCTTAACTTTGCATAAGAGTGGACGACCCAATTCACTTAAGTTTCAATTTCTTTCTTTAAGGTATTTACACTTCTCGTGCACTCGTCCCTCGGCTCAAGTTGAGCTGTTCCGGATACTACCCAGTTCCGACTCCCGCAATGGATGTCGTTCAAAAAATTAAGAATAGAAATAGGTAGTTAATATAGTTAAGATAAGTAATATAAAATACAAATATTGTCATTAAATATTTTATTTATGTTTATACTGTGGCCCACCTGACTCGGTTCTACAACACCTGTTTTGGGCACCAAGTCAAACCCCCAAGTTCTGTGGGGCCACTCCGTCCATCAGGTTCTATCCCCTATTCTAGGTGCTTTGGGGTATAGATTAGCTACATCCACAACTTAGGTGGGCCACAATTTACTTTTCCGATCTGATGGATGAAGTGGATTTACATATATAGCATGGTGGGCCTAACAGAGCTTGGGGTTTTTACCTACTTTCATAGGGCCAAGGTGTTGTGTATGTGATATCAAATCCATTCATCAGTTGGACAGTTGATGTGAGGTCCAGTGCTCAGAAATCAGTCAGATAACACAACTCAGATGGGCCATACCATAGGCAACAATAGGAAGGGGACACCAACCATAGGGTGCGGCTTCAGTGGTTCCCTGACCGTGGGGCCCACTGTGATGTATGTGCATTGCATCCATTCCGTTTATCGGTCTTGAAAGATCATTTCAGGATATAATAAAAAAATTGAAGCACATACAAATATCAAGTGGACCACACCACAGGAAACAATGGTGATTGAATACCTATCATTAAAATTTTATTGGGCCCCCTGGAATATTTATTTTCCATCCTACCTGTTAATAAGTCACAAAGACCTAGATGAAGGACCACACAAATACTTGCTTAATCCTAAACTTTTGTACCCCACTAAAAGTTTTTAATTGTCAATCACTACTGTTTTCTATGGTGTGGTCCAATTGAAACTTTTTTTCTGCTTCATTTTTTGGATCGTGATCTAAAACTAGCTTTCAAAACAGATGGACTGCATGGATGTAAGCCATAAACATTAAGGTGAGCCCCACAGTCAGGATCCTCCTACCTCTATGGATACGGTCAACCACCGAACCGGCAGGCACAACCATAGGTTTGTTTGTCGGTCCCACCATGTTTGCACATTCCATCCAAACCGTTCATCGGGTGCCCTTCATCAGGAAATGTACATTCCAGTTATCAATCTGATTCAATATTTAGGTGGGCCACAGAGTTTGAATGCAGTGGTTTTAAGCGTGAGTTTACATTTTCTCCAGCACACCTGAGTTTTAGGGCTGCCATCCTAACATGATATGGGCAAATGGATGAACGGAGCGGATTTCAACCCATGTTGCAGCAAACTGATGTCCTTAATCCACACGCCACGCTTGCCCTAACGTACCCGGCAAAATAGATAAAATTACCACTGTGGACGGTACCTTTTATTCAGCGTCTTTTATGAAGAGTCCAAAATTTACCTTACCAACTTAGACCTTTCACATACGGATAGAGCATTTCTTGATGAAAATACTCCTACTTTCACAGTATTGTATATACGGACAGAGATATTTTCATCTTCAAATGCTCTGACCGTATGTATGTACAAGTAGGGGTGCACACGGTTCATATCCGGTTCCAAAAGGGATGAGAACTAAAGGTCGCCCCCTTCACGTTAACGGTCTATATTGACAGCTGGCAGGACCAATTCATCAACATCCTTGGCCATTCGTTCCAGTTTCAAAACCGAAATCGAACCGCGTGGACCCTACGTACAAGGTCTAAGTTGGAAAGATAATTTTTGCACTGCTCATAAAAGACGCTGGATAAAAAGTGGCATTTACAGTGATAATTTTCTCGGCAAAATATTTTCTCCAAAAATTTAATTTCCTTTTAATTTTAATTATCTTTAAATTTAGTGAAAGTCGGCCGACATGCGTGTATTAATTCACCATGGTAGAGGGTAGTGAGCAAACTTTGTGGGGCTTATTTATGATGTATGTGTCACTATCCATGCCATCCATCCGTTTTTCCATGTCATTTTTTGCCATGGGCTTAAAATTGTAGCATATCAAAAAATTAAGTGGACCACACCATAGAAAATGATGGGATAGTTATGTCCACTGTTGAAACATTCTTAAGACCCCACAATAATGTTTATTTTTCATCCAAACTGTCCAGAGGGCCACACAGACATGGATGAAAGGAAAACACAAGTATTATCTTGATATAAAAACTTATGTGATTTCAATAGTTGGCATTCAATGTCCATTGTTTCCTTTGATGTGGTTTACTTGATTTCTTGATGTGCTTAGATTTTGGCCTCATGCCCTAAAATGAGTTGGAAAAATAGATGGATGGTGTGGATGAAACACATACTATTGCGGGGGGGCAAATAGAGTTTTACTAAAAAATGAACCGTCTCTAATAAAACCAAAATCTTCCAACGAAAAAATTCAAAAGAAGAAAGAATAAAAACATTCTACAGTCAGTCTTGTTAAAGTCATTGAGTAGTCAAAGTCAGAACTTACCAAGAATCAATTTTCGCGCGTGTATATGATGTGGCACGTGGGTTCACATCCAAGCCATATATCAGGTGGTCCCTACTGTATCAGTGCAAAAACCTCCAAAAAAATGGATGTCCCACCTGTTATAATATGATTCACCATGTTTGAAAGAAATGATCACTTAGGAAACCTTTTAACGGTTCCTTATCATTCGATTTGTTTCATGACTTGTGGCCCTCCACGGTTTCTCATCAAAATGAAATTTTGTCCACGTATCTGGAGGATATGGGTCCACCTGATGAACGGCTGGAATCTATAACCTATGTGTAATATTGGCAGATGCTAGCGCGTGTACATAAGCCAGTGGGATTAGCATACCTCTTGTTGAGCCCATCCAGTGCTTGATAGGGCACGGGCATTTTAGCGCCTCCAAGTCATTTCTGCATATTTAGAAAAATCAGATGAGATCTAAACCGTTCATTTGAAATTTCAATCAGTCAATGAGCCATGCTCCAGGATTCAGAGTTTTTGGATTACCCTACCACTTCAATTGATGGCAAACCAAAGAACACTACAATACAAAAGCCAATGGATCACATTAATCGGATTATCCAATCAAAGAAACTTTTGATCAGCAGCTGATGGAGGAGGGAGGACCCCACAGGCTACCTGGTCAGGATCATGATAAAGATGTACAGGGAAATGGTGGCCCAGCAGCTGTGGAGCGTGATCATTCCAAGGAAAACTTCAGCAGGTAGGCCCCACCGCAAATAGGAAATTTGAGAAATTTCCGACTGTACGACCCATTTATGGCCTATTTCCGAAACGAAGCCCACCTCATTTTACCTTTCAAGAATAAGCCTCAGCTGTACGGACACCTTCCCAAAGGTCGAAAATGCCCCTGCTTTTCCTTCCGCAAGGGGATCGGCCGCTGACGCGCCTCGAACTCCGAGTTATACGAACGGTTCAAAAGATATCAAAGTTACATATGCCCCACAGTCATGTATTTATTAAATCCACAACGTTCATCCCTATTTTGATATCATTTCGGAGCATTATCGAAAAAAAAATCATACCCAAAGATCAACTGGACCACACCACAAAGAGCAGCGGGAAAATTGATTTTCACCGTTAAAATTTTTTTAAGGCCCACCACAACATTTATTTTCCATCCAATCTATTCATAAGGTCACAAAGACCTGAATGAAGAGGAAAAACAAATTTCATAATGATCCAAAACTTCTGCGACCCCCTAAAAGGATTTCAATGGTAGACGTTTAATCCTCCACCGCCTTTTACAGTGTGGTCTACTTGATAGCTAAATTTGTCTTATTTTTCGTCTCAAGACTTAATACGAATTCGACAAATAGATGAACGGTTTGGATATAACACATACCTCATAAAAGGACCCACAAAGGCGGTGGGGATTACAACATGAAAAAGAAAAACCTGAAACCTATGGCTACGGATTATAACCATAGCCATAGCCAAAGCCCATGCTTTTTCGATATGTCCTTTGCTATGTATCGAAGGCCTTTCGATATATACTTTGATGTATCAAATGTCTTTCGATATGATCGAAAAAGGCCCAGAATTGTCTAGCGAGTTTGCATAAAAAATCCAGCAATTTTCGATACATATCGAAGTGTATTCGATTGTATCGAAGATATAGCTACGGATTATAGCCGTAGCCATGACTGTAGTCCGTAAAAGTCTATGCAAAATTTTATTTTATTATTTTATTTTTTACATGGAGAACTTTATTCTACCTACGATTTTCTCTAACACATATTTATATAAATATGTATATATAAGTATATAAAAAAAAAATTTCCCTGTTTTTTTCATTTCTTTCTTTATTCATTTAACAAGAATATCTTCTAAACCAAAATTAGTTACTTGACGTACTAGATATGATTTTATGTTAGGAGAAGCTACTTTAGCCAACTAACCTTGTTATTTTCTAAGATTCCATCAGGTCGATGGTCAAAAATTCATTTCATTCACTTCGTGAACAATTTCAATTAGTTTGTGGTCAATTTCATTTATTTCATTTACTTCGCGATAAATTCCATGCATTTCACGGTCAATCCCGGTGATTCCCCTTCACTTCATGGTCAATTCCATGCATTTCACGGTCAATTCCCTTCACTTCACGGTCATTTCCATGCATTTCACGGTCAATTCGCTTCACTTCAGTGTCATTTCTATGCATTTCATGGTCATTTCCGGCGATTCCGTTTAGATTCACGATCATTTCCATGCACTTCACGGTCAATTGCCTTCACTTCACGGTTATTTCCATACATTTCACGGCCAATTCGCTTCAATTTAGGGTCATTTTCATGCATGTCATGGTCATTCCCGGCGATTCCATGTTTATTCACGGTCAATTCGACGCACTTCACGGTCAATTCACTTCACTTCACGGCCATTTCCACGCACTTCGCAGTCAATTCACTTCACTTCACCGTCATTTCCATGCATTTCACGGTCATTCCCGACGATTCCGTTCATTCACGGTCAATTCGACGCACTTCCTGGTCAATTTACTTCACTTCACGGCTATTTCCACGCACTTAGCGGTCAATTCACTTAACTTCACCGTCATTTTCATGCATTTCACACTCATTCCCAGCGATTCCATGTTCATTCACGGTCAATTCGACGCACTTCACGGTCAATTCACTTCACTTCACGGCCATTTTCACGTACTTTGCGGTCAATTCACTTCACTTCACCGTCATTTCCATGCATTTCACGGTCATTCCCGGTGATTCTGTGTTCATTCACGGCCAATTCGACGCACTTCATGATTAATTCACTTCACTTCACGGCCATTTCCATGCACTTCGCGGTCAATTCGCTTCACTTCACGGTCATTTTCATGCATTTCATGGTCATTTCCCGGCAATTCTGTGTTGATTCACGGTCATTTTCACTCATTTCACGGTCAATTCCCTTCACTTCACGGTCATTTCCCGTCAGCGCTTGTCTTCGAGCACCACCGATCCGCTTGAAGGAAAAAAGCAGGGCATTTTCGACCTTTGGGAAGGTGTCCGTACAGCTGGGGCTTATTCTTGGAAAGTAAAATGAGGTGGGCTTCGTCTCGGAAATGGGCCATAAATGGGTCGTACAGTCGGAAATTTCTCATGAAACACATGCGTTACAGGGAAATAGAGTTTAAGTCATGTGAAGTCAAAGTCACCAGTTTCCAAGAACCCATTTTCGCGCGTGTATCTGATGTGGCATGTAGGTTCACATCCAAGCCATATATCAGGTGGGCCCCACTGTATCAGTGCAAAAACCTCCAAAAAATGGATGTCCCACCTGTTATAATATGATTCACCATGTTTGAAAGAAATGATCACTTAGGAAACCTTTTAACGCTTCCTTATCATTCCATTTGTTCCATGACTTGTGGCCCTCCACGGTTTCTCATCAAAATGAAATTTTGTCCACATATCTGGAGGATATGGGTCCACCTGATGAACGGCTGGAATCTATAACCTATGTGTAATATTGGCAGATGCTAGCGCGTGTACATAAGCGAGTGGGATTAGCATACCTCTTCTTGAGCCCATCCGGTGCTTGATAGGGCACGGGCATTTTAGCGCCTCCAAGTCATTTCTGCATATTTAGAAAAATCAGATGAGATCTAAACCGTTCAATTGAAATTTCAATCAGTCAATGATCCATGCTCCAGGATTCAGAGTTTTTGGATTACCCTACCACTTCAATTGATGGCATACCAAAGAACACTACAATACAAAAGCCAATGGATCACATTAATCAGATTATCCAGTCAAAGAAACTTTTGATCAGCAGCTGATGTAGGAGGGAGGACCCCACAGGCTACCTGGTCAGGATCATGATACAGATGTACAGGGAAATGGTGGCCCAGCAGCTGTGGAGCGTGATCATTCCAAGGAAAACTTCAGCAGGTAGGCCCCACCGCAAATAGGAAATTTCTTCTCAATCCACGAATGAACTTTACTGTAGACCGTTGACCATTCAACTATTTTAAGTGTCAAATAGGACAAATGGCTAATCTCATTTCTGCCAACTCATATTTTCCGAACGTATTATCATGATGAGACCCACCTTTTTAACGGCTCCGATCATCCGTAAGCATAGCACAACCAGTGCAACTGGGGATTTACTCCAGTAGTCCGCGGACTATAATATCAGGATCATGCCTACATAATGAAAGAGAGCCTCAGCAGGAGACGTGAGAAAGAAGAAAATGAAGCTGCTTTGGGTAGCTGTGCGTGTTTTATGCCTCTTCCTACTCCTCTCTCAATGCACCTGCCGAATACTGAGATGGTAAGTAGACTTCTCACATGCAACCAGCTGTATGATAGATTATAGTGCATCTGGTGTATAAGTATCAAAATTTCAAGTGTATGCAATATCTAACCCATCCAACAGGTTTGACCCATCATAGATAACACCTGATCCTAAAATCAGGCAGTCAGGTCACTGTGTGGACCACATGGACTAAAACATTGGACAACCATCAGTAGTTCAGTATATAATGTGGCCCACCTGATGATTGAATTGGCCAATTTTTTGCCTTTGGTATCTTGATGGTAGACTCAACCTATTGGACGGATTGGATTTTTATTGGGTTCACATGATAGTTCCGTAGCAAGGGCAGATGGTTTTGTGATCCATGCCGTTGATCTGATGGAACTGACCGTTGATCTGGGCAGTCCCTTGATTTGTAGGCTACCAACAAAATAGTTGAGATCTTTCAACATGGGTGTTTTTTGGCTCCCCTAACTACGGACCCCGCGTGGAAGTAGGGTTGGCCTGGTAACAAGATGCTGGTCGCCCTTGGCTACTTTTGTAAATGGGCCTGAATCCTTTGCTTGTGGCCCTCAAGATAGAGGGCCACAGCCCAGCTCGGTGGAGCGCAGACTTTTGAACCCTTGATGCATAATACTCCCTGTTATGGGATATCTACTAGAGGTGGGCACCGGACGACTCGATCCGCTAACTCGACTCGTCCAACTCGTTCTGATCCAACTCGACCTGAATTGAATGGGTGAGTCAGTCCAAACCGAGTAGGCTTCGCCCAATCCAAACTCAAACCAAGTCGAGTTCCGAGTTACCTAGTAACTCGACCCGAAACTCGATTCGGTTATACCCGACTATATCTGAAACTTGACTCAATTTGAAACCCCTCTCTAACCCTACCCACCACACCCTACCCCGATCTGATTCTAAAATCTCTCTCCCTCCCTCATCTTCCTCATCTTCCAACCCCGACCTCTCTTTTTCCCTCCCTCATCCTCCTCATCTTCCAAGCCCTGCAACCACCTACCACCATCACCCTCTTTCTCCTCCTCTCAATCCTCTCCGCTCTTTCGGTCTCTCCCTCCCTCATCTCTCAATCCGACTCGGTGCCAACTCGACCCAACTCGGTACTTCTGATCGGATCAGACTCGGATCGAGTCAAGCATGCTGGACTTGGTATCGAGTTGGATCGAGTTCGGGTCAAGCCTATTTTAAAATCGGATCGGGTCGAATCAGCCCTACCTCGGTCCAACTCGACTCGATGCCTAGCTCTAGATATTTGTATGATAAGGAGGCTTGCTAGAGTACATACGAATGTATTGATGTATGGTATATATATGGACTTTACCTTCATATATCATTTATATATTAGATGATATTTTAATGATCCAAACTGTTCATATAGTCGATCCTACTAAGGATGGAGGATATTTTTTAAAAAAATAATAGAAAACTTAGATTAGAATGGTTCAACCTTTGATCACTTAACTCTTTCCTTTTAATTAAGAACAATCATCAACCCATGTAAATCAACCTTATTATTAGATTAATCAAAATTATGGATGATTCAATCATTAAGGTTGGTCGCTAGATCTTCAAATAGGCCATCATTCTCTTCACCCATCTTGCCATGAGCCTGCCTTTCTCCTGAACCAACAACCATCCTGCCACGAAGTTGTTTACACCGAGCGACGAATGGATTATCATTCTTGTTGCAGTTCAATTAGACATAAGTCTATACATGTTAACGAACGACCCATATTCGATCAAATGTACACGATTAAGATAGTGTTGGGCGTGCCAGAGTCTCGCTAAACTTGAGTTTAATTGAACGCTTGCAACCTCAGACGCAATATCAGTTGTAAGATAAGACCTATAAAGGTGGACTTGATTTCTAGCTACTAAGGTGCATAATTAAGTAGTGTTGTTTTTATTTTTTTCGAGTGGTTTAGTTCTTTTAAATGAAATGTATTTACCTTGAGCTAAGGACTTTTCTTCCGATGGTGATCACAGTTATTAAGTTTCTTAGTAATGCAATAATGTATTAAAAAATTAAAAATAAAATATTGATTGTGGATTTTATTGATTTATAATGAAGATCAGTATAATCAACGAGAACATAAAATAAGCAGAGAAAAATAAAAGATTAATACTTGTGATCATCTGTGTGAACAAACAATTGAGGTTAATAGCAATAAAGATGCGACTGGTGTGATATTTCAGGTATGGACTCGGTTGATTGGGGATCCGACAACAGTGGTCATGGATATTTACACTACTCATAGGCGTACTTCAGCGATGGTTTTGGATAATTACAATTTAAATTATTTTAAACCCCAAACTTTCTACAGTGAGGGTGGAAAAAAGTGAATGTGTTAAGGCTAAAACTAAGATAAGATAACATTGCGCTGTGAGAGAGGTTGTCTATGATGGCTAAATTGGCCTTGAGCTCTTTATTGGGTGTTCCTTATATAAACTAGGAAGGGCGACAACTATATTGGGTTTCTTTATTGGTCCATGTTTGATCATCGAAGGATAAAGAATCGTATCTCAGTCAAACTCGAATTCCTCGTGGTATTCCTTGATTTATTTTTAATATAGGAAATATCTACTCAATCCTTTATAGTCATCGTGAAAGCATCGATTGTCTTTGAGAAGTTTCCCATTTTAACATGATTGTGTGAAACAGCTCCGCAAGCTATCTGGATTGATATATATATATATATATATATATATATATATATATCTTGGCAGGTATTTATCAGGATGTTGAGCATGTTGCTTGACCACATGTATCGCTCGTGTGAGGGCCATATGTCCTCCTTATAGTGTCTCACTTTTATGAACCGCAAACGTGCGTACGACTCTAAGTTGTTCTGCTTTTGATTGGTGATTTGTTGCCAAAGAAAGTGGGGTCAGAAGATATCCTTGATAAATTTTGTCTGTCATTCATATGTAGTGCCGACACGTGGCGGTATTTCATTGGTCCATGTGGACATGTAAGGACAAGTGTAAATAGCTCATATCTCAAAGCTAATTGTGAGTATTAGGAAATGATCACATCTTGGATAGCCTATTGGCCAAATCCTAGATTGATCGGACGGTCTGAACCGAATGAAAAGTATCCATCAATAAGATGGTTAGGCCATCCAATTTAATGGATATTGCTAGCTAACAAGAGGTGGCTGTTCTGATTTTCGAGGATTAGGAAATGATTTATCTTAGATGTGGTCATTTTAATAGACGGTTTAGATGTGTGAACATGTTCACCAATGAAGGTCAGTGAAGATTGGTGAGGGTTAACAAATAAAATATATGTAAATAAAGGGCAATTTCAGCAAACCCCATCATAATCATCATTATGCAATGCAGTAGATTATCATTTTCTTTCTGCTAATCAGGAATTTTTATTTTATATATTTTTTCTAGCCATTCTGCCCTTTTGGGTTACTTGGGTTTGTGCAAGTGGGACCCTTGCCTCATTGATTGATCTGAGACGTTGATATGATGGGACTCACCATGAATGAATGGCCCATCCACGGCCTTTCAAATTGTGGGCCAACACTGTGGATCCAGCATACCTCCAAAATCAGGCTGATCAAGCAATCCTAACCATTAAATTGATGGCTATCAAATAGATGGCTATAAGTAAAGCAGTGAATGGTCCACACTCAGGGCTAAATTGTCCATCAGGTTCTATCCTTTATTCTAGACGCTGGGGGATATAAATTACTCAGGGCTAAATTGTCCATCAGGTTCTATCCTTTACATTTATTCCATGGTCTGGTACACCTGAGTTTTTAATTGCTTATTTGTGATTTGTACGGTGGAGATGAGAAGGCTCACCCGACTGAGGGATTGGATGTCACAAAAACAATGAAATCGGATTGCCTACGGAGTTCCTCAGTAGGCTTTTATCGTACCAAGTAAACTCTGTTGGGCCCACTGTGAATGTATGTGGTTTATCCACACTGTCCATCCATTTTTCCTGCTAATTTTAGGGGTTGATCCCAAAATTGCAGTAAATCCAAAGCTCAAGTAGACCATGCCACAGGAAACTGTGTGGAATAATGATATCCACCGTTGAAACCTTCCTAGGGCCCACATTAATGTTTATTTGCCATCAACCTGTTAATAATATAAAAAAAGACATGGATGAAGAGAAAACACAAACATCAGCTTGATCCAAAACTTCTATGGCCTCCAAGAATTTTTCAATGGTAGAGGTTCAATCACACTATTTATTGTAGTGTGGTCCAGTTGAGCTTTATTTATGCTTTATTTTTGTGCTCAAGACCTAAACTTATTTACTGTAGTGTGGTCCAGTTAGCAAGGATGAATTGAGTGGATAAACTAAATAAATAACGGTGGACCCCACAGAGTTTACTCAGTACGCTAAGGGTACTGAGTTACTCAGTAAGCAATCCGATTCCAAAAACAACACGGTGGATCCCACACAATTAGGGTGTTTTACCCGCTACGTACAACTGGTGCTGTAGAACAGAATTCCGTTCCCTAACACATGGACGGAAGCAGATTGCCTCCTGGCCCGCCTGACGGGCTCTGTGGGGTCCACCGTGATGTATAGTTTTTATCTACACCGTCCATCCATTTTTCTAGATCATTTTATGATATAAGTTAAAAAATGAGGCATATCTAAGGCTTAAGTGGGCCACACAGTAGGGATTAAACTCTTATAAGCCGCAAAAGTTCTGGATAAATCTGATATTTGTGCTTTCCCTTATCGAGTTCTATATATTACCTTATTAATGGTTGGATGGCAAATAAACATGAAGGTGGGCCTTGGGAAGGTTTTCATTATCCCCAACAGCTTCATGTGGTGCGGTTCACCAGGGCATTCCACCTGTCTAATTTTTAGCCACGTACCTTAAAAGTGGGGCCCACCGTGATGTATCTTTTTATCCATGCCGTCCAGTTCTTTTCTCAGATTATTTTAAGGCATTACCCCAAAACTATGGAAGATCCAACAAGCAAGTGGACCACACCACAAATGACCCTTGCATTCAATGCAACGCAGCATGATTAGCATTTAAAGCAATCCAAGCTTACTATATAATAACGATTGTTTCCTCTGGTATATTTCATCTGTGATTTGGATCAGCTTCGTTTTTGGGATCACACACTGAAATGAGGTTTCAAAATGGATGGACGGCGTGGATGAAAGTCAGATTCTTCAAAGTGGGCTCCTCACGCAGGAATCCACTGACCAAAGCCGTGTCGGCAAATCATGATCCGATTCCTGCCTGCCTTACAATACCCGATAAAAACGTTTTTTTTTCTGAAAAAGGAAGAGTGGGTTTGGTTATTTTCCATTATTGAATAATTTTTAATTTTTAAGTTAGTCTGCGTAGGAGGCGGATCATGTAGTGAGTAACTCACCACATGGCAAGTGGACTATGTGGGATGTATGTATCATGATCCACACCGTCTATTAATTTTTCTAGATCATTATAGTACATGATCTCAAAATTGAATTATATCAAAAGTTCAATTATACCACACCACAGGAAACGGTGGGGTATAGTGATTTCTACCGTTGAACCTTTCTAGTGCTTAAGGTGATGTTTATTTCTCATCTAATCTGTTAAAAAGGTCACTCAGACATGGATGAAGGTAAAACAAAAAAAAAAAAAAAAAAAAAACAAATATCAGCTTGATCCAAAACTTCTATTTACCCAAATGAAGTTTTCAACTGAATGTGTTCAATTTCCACTGTTCCTTACGGTGTGGTATATTTGAGGTTTGAATAATGTTCAGTTTTGGACTCATATGTTAAAATGTATGGACGGTGTGGATGAGGCTTACACACATCTCGGTAGTCTCCATTAAGGGTGTACATTGAGCCGAACCGAGTCAAGACTCGGCTTGGTCACTAGCTGACCTCAACTCGAACTCGACTCGGCTCAGTCCTCGAGCCTGACTGGGCAGCTTGGCTCGGTTTAGTCAGCAGCTCGGGCCAGTTCGGGCTGAGTTCGAGCCAAGATTGAGCAGTGTTTTTCTATGCAACATTTCCACAAACACCTGCACTGCACCTTCAAAATTCCATTGTCTGTAAAGCAACAACAAAGGTTTGTTAGGTATTTTGTCAAATACCTTCCAAGCAACATAAAAATTCAAAAAAAAAAAAAAGGGGTATTTGTTTCATATACATGCCTTGCTTGCCACCAGCCACACTTTGTTGAGTCATTTTATCAAACACCTAGTGAGCAACATCAATATCAAGGTAACCGACTCACCGAATTGGTTCAATCCGAGTTCGATTCCAACTGGGTTTGATCCGAGTTGACTCGAGCTAGGGCCAGCTCGAACTCGACTAGAACTCATTTTCGAGCTCAAAAAATCAGCTTGACTTGGCTCGAACTCAGCTTCGAACCAAGTCAAATCGAGCTTTTTCGAGTCAAGTCGAGCGAGCCAACCGAGCTAGCTCGGTTCGTGTACACCCGTAGTCTCCGTAGAGTTTCCAACCCCCCACCCCACCCCCCCCAAACAAAAAAAAAAAAAAAAAAAAAAAAAAACAAAAATTCTTCCTCAAAGGCAATCTTATTTAAAGTTATGGTTTAGTCAAATCATGATTATCAAGACTGGATTTTTGTGCCATGCTCCAGGATTCAAAGTCTTTGGATTACCCTATTACTTCAATTGATGGCACATCAAAGAAAACTAAAATCCATAAAACAACGGGATACATTAATCAGATGCTCTAATCAAACCAAGTTCCGGTCAGCAGCTGATGGACGGAGGACTCCCTTCAGTAAGTAGGATCCACCTCGTTTCTGGAAACTCATACTTCTCTGATGGTATAATCATGATGAGACTTATCTTTTGAATGGCTCCGATCATCCAAAAGCATTGCAAAACCAGCACAACGGAGAATTTTCTCCAGTACTCCGCGGACTACAATACCAGCTTCGTGCATATATATATAACGAAAGAGAGTCTCAGAACGAGACATCGGAGAGCAGAAAATGAAGCTGTTTTGGGTAGTTGTGCGTGTGTTCTGCCTCTTCCTACTCCTCTCCCAATGCACCTGCCAGATACGGTAAGTAGACATCTTCAATTCAACTAGCTGTATGATAGATTATAGTGCATCTGATGTATCAGTATCCAAATACCATGTGCATACATTATCTAATCCGTCCAATAGGTTTCATCCATCATAAAGAATACCTGATGTGAAAATTAGCCAGATCAGCTTACTATGTGCACCACAAAAAATAGAAATCCATTGATTTGCTTCAAAGCACAATGCATCCCACTTGATTTTTGGATTGGCATGATTTTTGCCTTTGGCTATCTTGATGGGAGAATCAACCAATTCGATGGTTTGGATGGTTCACATGACAGTGTGATTACATGGTTTTCATTCCGGAGGAGTGATCCATGCCATTGATCTTACGAGACTGACTGTTGATCTGGGCAGTCCCTTGACTTGTAGGCTACCAACTAGATTTTTCAACGTGGGATATTTTAGGGACATCTCTGTACTTGAAGGGGTGCATCATATCAACGGTTTGGATCCCCTAACCATGGACCCCACGTGTGAGAAGGGTTGGCCCAGTATTCGATTCCCAGCTCAGTGGAGTCGAGCCTTTTGCTCCAAGAATGAATATGAGATCATATTTCAATGATCTAAACCGTTTGTATAATATTGGACCTCAACTTGGATGGAGGAAAATTAATCTTAAATTAAAATGGTTCAAACCTTCTATCATTTAACTCTTTTCTTTTGAGTAACATTAGTCATTCTAAACATTGAATAATCAAAGGGTAAAGATAATTCAATCTAAGCATTTTAATCCTCCATCCACAATGAGAAGAATCGTATAAACGGTTTGGATTTATTGAAACGAACTCTGATCTAATGCATAAGTTCCCGACTTACCATATATTACAGTGCATCCATATTCATACTTAGAAATCCTCGTTTCCAAGGAATATTTACTACAAAATTCCTTAGGAATCCCGATTTTACCAAATAATGCCTGGAGATTTAATATTTTTATTTATTAGTTTTTTGAGGAATCAAATTACCAAAATACCTTTAGTTATTATTATTATTATTTTTTTTTTTTTAAAGAAGTAACGAAGTCAAGAACTCTGGGCCCATGTGGTATGTGTATAACATCTCACCCGTGTAACATATTAGGGCTGAAAGTCAAGCAGGTTCAACCCATCCGACTTGACATTGGGTTGGGATCCCGCGTGATGTACCAGGATCCCTCCTGGGCTTGGGCTATACAAACACCAACCTAATAAAACTTGGTTTAGGCTCAGGTTAAGGTCTTGGGTTGCCCAATCTAACCGATCAATATATAGGTTACTTATAAATTATAATTGAGTGCAGATAATCTATGTTAAAGTCACAAGAAATTCCAATATTCATTTCTAATGACTTGAGCTAACAAGATATGTCAGATTTCTCTCTTCCAAATAGATTGTGTGTTACAATACATAACTTTTAAAGTAATAGTTGTCCTATATTTTAGCTTGTTTGTTTAGAGAAAATGAAATTTTTTTAAAAAAGAATAATAAATAACTATATATAATTAATAAAATCATAAGTATAAAAAAGAAGACATATTGAAAATATAGTACACTAATGTAATAACCAAAATATTAGCATGTATCCGCCTAACCAACCTGACCAAGCTCGCTTGAGTTGGGTTTGGGTTGAGATTTACCAATCCGAGGTTGGGTTGGGTTAGGATTGATGTATAGGAACCTTCGATTGGTTAAGGTTGAGCACCATCCTAACTAAACCCGCTCGACTTTCAACCCTACAACATATGCAACTCACTATGGTGGTTGCATGAACCGAAAATCTAGTCCATCGAATCACCAAATGGCCGCACTTGAATTTGAATATTTTCTAGTGGTGTACATTAATTTTTATGGTTTGGCCCACCACCACTTGATAGATCTACTATATCTTTGGTTTGATTGGGGTGCATCTGTTGGGCGGATTGAATGTTGGATACAAACCATGTAGGGCTTCACAATTTTCATTCTCCACCATGCACTATGTAGGGTAGATTGAATGTTAGTCAAAAGAAAGAAAAAAAAAAATTGCTATCACTAGAAAATTTTGGTTATTTTTAAAATAACATTTTATTAAAGGAACAAGATAGACTAGAAGGAAAAAGATAATCAAGAAGTTTTATTATAATAATATTTTATTAAACCTGGGCCGTAGAAGTTTAAGGCCCAACAATTTGTGGACCATCCTTAATATATTGCCACCATATATAACATAATCAAGAACCTTAATCTAATAACATCACCACATTCTGATGGTTAACAGGCGTATATATACCCTCATATTTAATTAAACACACCACCTCCACCTGGACCGAAGTGTGGACCGCCGCACCAACGGTTGGGCCGCCACACCATCCATGATTAATAACAACGGACCATAGCTGCGCAAAGCTTCCACATAGGTGTTTATTTCAAGTTTGAAGATTTAAGGGTGCTAAGCAACATAATAAATTGGTTTTTGTTAACCTTCTAGTGAAGGCATTGTAGATGAAGTGAGTTAACATTCTCAAGATTTCATCGGCACTAATTGGCAAACATATCAATGATCCGGCCGTACATTAGGATGACTACCTCTTAGATTGGTTATTGGCCAAATCCCAAATTGATCTAACGGTCTGAAGCTCACAAAATGTATCCATCAATTGGATGGTTTGACCATTCAATTTAATGGATATTGCAAGCTAAAAAGAGGTGGCTATTTGATTTTGTGTTGGGGAAATTGCTCTATCTAAGAAGCGGTTATTCTAATGGATGGCTCGGATCAGTGAATATATATGTTGGGCAATGAAGGTTGGTGAAGATTGGTGAGCGTTAACATTTAATAATTTATCCAAATAAAGGGGTATTTTAACAAACTCCATTATAACTATCATTTATGCAATACTCTTTATGCTATTGAGTATTATATAGTGCATGGTGGTCCACTACAGTGATCAAATGAATAAAAAATTTGGTTGATCAAATCATCAGATGGATGTCAGACATATATCATGTATGTATGTCATGGGGTATTACCCCTCTCATCCTTAGCTAGAAATGGATAAAGGCTTTGAGAGGCCACGATAATATATGGGTTTTATCCACACCTTTCACCATTTTCACATATCATTTATGTATGAAAGACTAAAAAGAAAATAAAAAATGAGGCAGCTCCAACGCCCGATTGGATCAGACATTAGGGATTAAACACTCACTGTTGAAAACTTTTCGGAGGCCACATAAGTTTTCGAATCAAGCTGATAATTATGTTTTCCCTTCATCCAGGCTGATGTTACCTTATTAACAGGTTGGATGGGTGTTAACCATCATAGCAGGCCCTAAGAAGGTTTCAACAGTGGGTGTCATTATCACCGCTGTCATGTAGTGTGGTCCACTTAAGCCTTGGATCTGCCTCATTTTTTGCATTACCCAAAAATGATATGGCAAAATGGATGGACGGTGTGGATAAAACACTTACATCACAGTGGACCCTCAAAATCCCTATCCTTTCCTAGCTAGGTATGGGTGGGGTAATACCCAAACTGCCTTCACCATATGGTGCCTCACAATTCTCTATTCTCAGCTTTTATTTTATTTTATTTTTTTAAAGCTGAGAATTTATATTGTTGGGGGTACTATTCAGTAAAATCCAAATTATTGAAGAGTTTTATTGCAAAAATACTTTTTTTTTTTTTCATATACCAGCCTTAAACAAGCTTGGGACCATGATCCATATGAACCTACAAACAGAAATATTAACATACCTTGCAAATGAATTCAAGTACAAGCCACTGGTCCAACAATCATGTCCAAGCAGGGCCATAGAAGTGTATGGCCCAGTAATAGGTGGGCCATTCCTAATAATACAATATATAACATGATCAAGAACAACAATCTAATATCATCATCACATTCTGATGGTTTACAGGCCTATGCCACCTTTAAAGAGGGGTCGTCCACACCGTGGTTCGCAAGCACCACCGCCGCCGCCACCGACGGGTAGTCCGCTGCACCATCCATGAACAACGGCGAACCCGAGCTGTGCTGAGCTTCAAAGCAGGCTCTTATTTCAAGTTTGAAGATTAAAGAGGTGTTATACAACATAATAAATTGGATTTTGTTAACCTTCTAGTGAAGGCGTTGTCGATGAACTGAGTTAATATTCTCAAGACTTCATCAGCTCTAATTGGTGAACATATCAATGATCTGAACCGTACATTAAGATGACCACGTCTTGGATAGGCAATTGGCCAAATTCCAGATTGATCAAATGGTCTGAAGCTCATGAAAGGTATCCATCAATTGGATGGTTAGACCATCTAATTTAATAGATATTGCGAGCTAAAAAGAGGTGGCCATTCTGATTTGTGTTGGAATTGCTCTATCTAAGAAGAGGTCATTCTAATGGACGGCTGAGATCAGTGAATATGTTCGGCAATGAATATATTGTTGAAGATTGATGAGGGTTAACATTTAATAATTTATGTAATAAAGGGGCATTCTAACAAACCCCATTATACCTATCATTATGCAATACTTTTTATACTATTGTGTATTATATGGTGTATGGTGGTCCACTTTTTGAATAATATATGTGTTTTCAATCCTAGCAAGTGGGGAATTAATGCACCAGCATGAGTTTGGAATTTTGTACGGTCAGGATTCGTGCAGAAGTTATATTATAAGTTTGATGCCAGCTGTCAACCTAATGCAACCCTTCTTTATGTGGGCTGGGGAGTGGCAATGAGAGCTGAAAACTCTTACATGTACAATATAGAATACTAATACATGGATTGATTACAATCAAGCTCTGCTCTTACTACTCTCTTCCTTTTAATCAGGAATTTTCGTTTGATTTCATTTTTCTAGCCATTCTACCTTTTTGGTGACTTGGGTTTGTGCAGGTGGGACCCTTGTTTCATTGATCTGAGACATTGATATGATGGGACTCACCGTAAATGAATGGCCTATGCACCAGCACTTCCCTATACTAGGACTTTTAAATTGTTGGCTAATATCTCCAAGACCATGTTGATCAAGCAATCCTAACCATCCAATTGATGGCTATCCAATGGATGGCTACAAGTGAAGCAGTGGATGGTTCAAATTCAGATGATTACTACCATATGGTCTGTCTAATTTCTGGGTATGTGATTTGGATGGTCTGGATTGTTGGGTCTGGACTTTAGTAATTATCAATTTAAAAAATTAAGAATAGTAAGTAGTTAAGATAGTTAAGATAAGTAATATAAAATGCAAACATTGTCATTAAACATTTTATTAATGTGATTTGGATGGTCTGCAACACCTGTTTTGGGCATCGAGTCAAACAACCAAGATCTGTGGGCCCACTAGTTGTATATGTAAAATCCACTCCATCCATCAAGTTCTATCCTCTATTCTACGCATTGGGGGTTATAAATTAGCTAGATCCACTACTCAGGTGGGCCACACCAAGGAAAACAATGGAGATAGGAAGCCAACGATAGGTTTGTTTGTGGGGTCACCATGGTGTGTTTCTTTCATCAAACCCTTTAATCAAGTGTCACTTACCAGGCTGAAGTTAAGATAAGAAAATCTATGACTCTTAAGAAGATTTCAATTACATGTGTTCAGCTCCCACTGTTTCCTTTGGTGTGGTATATTTGAGCTTTGTACATGTTTCAATTTTCGATACACCTCATAAAATGAGATGGAAAAACGGATGGACGGCGTTGATCAGGCACATACATCACGGATGTACCCGAAAATTCAATCTTATTTAAAGGAAATGTACCACAAAATTCCTCCATATGTTAGTTTTACGGTAACATTCCTTAAAATTTTATATTTACTAAATCATTTTTACTAACTTAAATCTAGGGATAAAATGACATTTTTATTCTTTCATTCTCTTCCATCATCATCTGACATTGGAAATCGGTTGCAACCGGTTGCAAATGGGCCAATACATATAAAAATTTTAAATGTCTCTACGGTCCCCACCGTGATGTATGGATTTTATCCACGCCGTCCATCCATTTTGGAATATCATTTTAGTGTATGAACCTGATGTAGAACGTGTCACAAAGATATTCCCATCACGGTTGAGCCAAAAGGAGGTGGACCATAAATTGACCATAACTTTTGATCCGGGTATCGTTACAGGGCGTACAACCTATCGATCTTTACTGAAACGGGTCATCCGAGGTGAACCGACCCACAAAGTGGGTCGCATCTGTCCGTTTCGTCAGAAAACGTGCGCTTTCAGTTCAAAAACGAATTTTTAGGAAGATTTTACTATTTTTAGTAATTCCGAATTTTTGATATTTTTTTGAGTTTTAGATTTTCTTTCCTTATAGAAATAAGTTTTAGTTATACTAGGACTCTTCTAGAAAAAGTTTATTTGTAATTTTTATTTTTAGAAATTAGGCTTTAGAAGAGTTGTATTAGAATTAGGATTTTTATTAGAGTTAGAATTTTGCTATTTTTGGTAATTACGAATTTTAGTTTATTTTTTTTTATTAATAGTGTAAGGAGACATATTAGAAAATTATTAATGATTCATTAATCTATTTCGAATTTATTTAGAATTTATTTATATTTTCTGCTCTCTTTTCTCGTGGATTCGAGAAGTCTCTGTGAGGAGTCCAGAGAAGTTCCGTGGATTCGGAATATTTATCCTCTTGAGGAAGACGGTGCTCGACCTCACGTCCTCCCCTGCGTCAGTTTGGTATCAGAGCGAGGTTTCTCCTCGGATTGATGGTTTCTAACGACGGGTCGGGAAACAATCCCATGGGCGGTGCTCCGGGGAATTTACCTTTAACGGCGGCAGCTTTCAAAGTAGTGCAACAAGAGAATCGGCAAGCCATGCAAGGGCTGCAGGCTTCCATCGACCGCATAGCGGATCTCTTGACGAAAAACCTAAGGCAACTCTGTGTTCATGGTGGTGATCCACCACCAGCAATTGCTGGAATTCGTAATTATACTGATCGTAAGGCGATGCTATTAATGAACCAAAGGATGGTTCAAGAATTCAAGATGAAAGTCGATCTTCCTAGTTTTAATGGTCAACTCTACTTCAAGGACTTCCTCGATTGGTTGCTCGAAGTCGAACGTTTCTTCGACTACATGAACATCGTAGAAGAAAGAAAAGTTAAACTCGTGGCATACAAGTTGACGGGCAGAGCTTCAGATTGGTGGGAACAACTTCAACTCGAGCGGATGAGACAGATGAAGGCGCCAATCCGCACATGGTCGCGGATGAAGAAGTTATTGTGCATGCGATTCCTCCCTCGAGATTACGATCAGGTATTATTTCAACAAAACCAAAATTATTATCAAGATAGTCGATCAGTAAAAGGTTATGCAGAAAAATCCTATTATTGGTCCGCGAGAAACAACTTCATCAAAACGAAGTTGCAACAGACTACAGGATTCATCAGTGGCGAACATGTGACCTTTATGGGAATGGAGAACCAACCCAAGACTTCTAAAGTAGAAGGACAATATCTCATCACTGAACAGGCCTTTGTCAAACAATATGAGGAAACGGAAAATATATATCCATTAGTTGAAAAGAAAAAATATATGGAGCCTGTAAATATCTTAGAGGATTTGGAACCAGTATCGCAGGAGTTCAAGAGGGTTGTGATCGATGAACTCTCTAATAAATTACCTCCCATATGAGATATACAAAATGACGTTGATCCCGTCTTAGGGGCAAGTCCGCCCAATTGCCCACATTATCAGAAAAAATATGAGATTTTAAAGACAGATGTGAAGGAACTGATCAATATTAGTCAAGTCAAGGATAGCAAGAGTACATGTATTGTGTCAGATGTGAAGGAACTGATCAATATTAGTCAAGTCAAGGAAAGCATGAGTACATGTATTGTGTCAGCTCAAGAGCTTAATGCCAAGTATAAAAAAAGGGCTAATGAACATCGGCTTCAGAAGTTATCTCAGACTCATGTGCCAAGTCTCTTGCGTATCTCGAGGACGAGTTTTTTTCAAGTGGAGGGGTCTGATGTAGAACGTGTCACAAAGATATTCCCATCACGGTTGAGCCAAAAGGAGGTGGACCATAAATTGACCATAACTTTTGATCCGGGTATCGTTACAGGGCGTACAACCTATCGATCTTTACTGAAACGGGTCATCCGAGGTGAACCGACCCACAAAGTGGGTCGCATCTGTCCGTTTCGTCAGAAAACGTGCGCTTTCAGTTCAAAAACGAATTTTAGGAAGATTTTACTATTTTTAGTAATTCCGAATTTTTGATATTTTTTTGAGTTTTAGATTTTCTTTCCTTATAGAAATAAGTTTTAGTTATACTAGGACTCTTCTAGAAAAAGTTTATTTGTAATTTTTATTTTTAGAAATTAGGCTTTAGAAGAGTTGTATTAGAATTAGGATTTTTATTAGAGTTAGAATTTTGCTATTTTTGGTAATTACGAATTTTAGTTTATTTTTTTCTTTATTAATAGTGTAAGGAGACATATTAGAAAATTATTAATGATTCATTAATCTATTTCGAATTTATTTAGAATTTATTTATATTTTCTGCTCTCTTTTCTCGTGGATTCGAGAAGTCTCTGTGAGGAGTCCAGAGAAGTTCCGTGGATTCGGAATATTATCCTCTTGAGGAAGACGGTGCTCGACCTCACGTCCTCCCCTGCGTCAGTTTGGTATCAGAGCGAGGTTTCTCCTCGGATTGATGGTTTCTAACGACGGGTCGGGAAACAATCCCATGGGCGGTGCTCCGGGGAATTTACCTTTAACGGCGGCAGCTTTCAAAGTAGTGCAACAAGAGAATCGGCAAGCCATGCAAGGGCTGCAGGCTTCCATCGACCGCATAGCGGATCTCTTGACGAAAAACCTAAGGCAACTCTGTGTTCATGGTGGTGATCCACCACCAGCAATTGCTGGAATTCGTAATTATACTGATCGTAAGGCGATGCTATTAATGAACCAAAGGATGGTTCAAGAATTCAAGATGAAAGTCGATCTTCCTAGTTTTAATGGTCAACTCTACTTCAAGGACTTCCTCGATTGGTTGCTCGAAGTCGAACGTTTCTTCGACTACATGAACATCGTAGAAGAAAGAAAAGTTAAACTCGTGGCATACAAGTTGACGGGCAGAGCTTCAGATTGGTGGGAACAACTTCAACTCGAGCGGATGAGACAGATGAAGGCGCCAATCCGCACATGGTCGCGGATGAAGAAGTTATTGTGCATGCGATTCCTCCCTCGAGATTACGATCAGGTATTATTTCAACAAAACCAAAATTATTATCAAGATAGTCGATCAGTAAAAGGTTATGCAGAAAAATCCTATTATTGGTCCGCGAGAAACAACTTCATCAAAACGAAGTTGCAACAGACTACAGGATTCATCAGTGGCGAACATGTGACCTTTATGGGAATGGAGAACCAACCCAAGACTTCTAAAGTAGAAGGACAATATCTCATCACTGAACAGGCCTTTGTCAAACAATATGAGGAAACGGAAAATATATATCCATTAGTTGAAAAGAAAAAATATATGGAGCCTGTAAATATCTTAGAGGATTTGGAACCAGTATCGCAGGAGTTCAAGAGGGTTGTGATCGATGAACTCTCTAATAAATTACCTCCCATATGAGATATACAAAATGACGTTGATCCCGTCTTAGGGGCAAGTCCGCCCAATTGCCCACATTATCAGAAAAAATATGAGATTTTAAAGACAGATGTGAAGGAACTGATCAATATTAGTCAAGTCAAGGATAGCAAGAGTACATGTATTGTGTCAGATGTGAAGGAACTGATCAATATTAGTCAAGTCAAGGAAAGCATGAGTACATGTATTGTGTCAGCTCAAGAGCTTAATGCCAAGTATAAAAAAAGGGCTAATGAACATCGGCTTCAGAAGTTATCTCAGACTCATGTGCCAAGTCTCTTGCGTATCTCGAGGACGAGTTTTTTTCAAGTGGAGGGGTCTGATGTAGAACGTGTCACAAAGATATTCCCATCACGGTTGAGCCAAAAGGAGGTGGACCATAAATTGACCATAACTTTTGATCCGGGTATCGTTACAGGGCGTACAACCTATCGATCTTTACTGAAACGGGTCATCCGAGGTGAACCGACCCACAAAGTGGGTCGCATCTGTCCGTTTCGTCAGAAAACGTGCGCTTTCAGCTCAAAAACGAATTTTTAGGAAGATTTTACTATTTTTAGTAATTCCGAATTTTTGATATTTTTTTGAGTTTTAGATTTTCTTTCCTTATAGAAATAAGTTTTAGTTATACTAGGACTCTTCTAGAGAAAGTTTATTTGTAATTTTTATTTTTAGAAATTAGGCTTTAGAAGAGTTGTATTAGAATTAGGATTTTTATTAGAGTTAGAATTTTGCTATTTTTGGTAATTACGAATTTTAGTTTATTTTTTTTCTTTATTAATAGTGTAAGGAGACACATTAGAAAATTATCAATGATTCATTAATCTATTTCGAATTTATTTAGAATTTATTTATATTTTCTGCTCTCTTTTCTCGTGGATTCGAGAAGTCTCTGTGAGGAGTCCAGAGAAGTTCCGTGGATTCGGAATATTTATCCTCTTGAGGAAGACGGTGCTCGACCTCACGTCCTCCCCTGCGTCAGAACCAAAAGTGAAGTAGATCCACCGTTGAAACTTTGTTATGGCCCACCGTGTTGCTTATTTGTCATCCAACATGTTCATGATGCCAGCGGTAGACATAGATGAAGGTAAATCATAAATATAGCTTGATCCAAAACTTCTATGGCTCCTAATTTTTTTTAATAGTGAGCCTTTAAACTCCACTATGTGGTCCACTCGAGCCTTGGATCTGCCTCATTTTTGGGTTCATATCCTAAAATGATCTTTCAAAATGATGGATGGTGTGGATAAAATTCATACATCATGGTGGGCCCCGCAGAGCACTGCCTGAATGGATTAGCCTCTAGGCGGGGCAGGAGCAAGCTGCTTCCCCACCATGACGTAGCTACCCATGAATAGTAATCTTTGTGGGGACTATCTTTGTGGGGGGCCATTGTCATCTATATAGTTGATCCACGCCGTCCATCTATTTTGATAAATCATTTTACGGCATTGGAATATAATGAAGGCATAATGAAGGTTTTAGTAGACCATACCACATTAAGCAATGGGAATTGGACTCTCACCGTTAAAAACATCCTAGGGCGCATTATGATATTTATTTACAATCCAACCTATTCATAAGGTCACACATACTTGTATTAAGGGAAAACATAAATATCAACTTGATTCAAAACTTTCAAGCCGTTAAATTGTAACCAAACTTAGGACACTGACATAGAGTAATGTTCTACACTCATCCGTATAGTTGGGACTCCGATTGATGAGCGGTAACTATTAAATTGACTTTTGATCATAACTGTTGATTGGTATATCCAATATGTGAGGCAATCGAAACCTTGCTTAGATTATCACTTAGAGAAACTATCTGATGCCATACATCTCCTAGTGGGCCCCAAAAGTTAGAAACAACCTCTCATAGAGTTGTAATAGTAAGTACCTAGATTTTAGGTCTATTTGTACCACATCTGCTAGTATAAATACTTCACTATTGAGCCCTAAACCCCCAAATCTGAATTTGTCCTAAGCCAAGGAGAGAGAGGAAGAGGAAAAAAAGAAGAAGAGGGAATGAAGAAATGGTGGAGCTCGATGTTAGATCTCGTCATCTGATCCCCGTGCTAGCCAAATCTTGCAAGGTCTCAACTCTACGATCTGTTTCACATTTTTTACAGTCGAAATCCAACGATTTCGGCATAGATTCTTTGACCCTTGCTAGGTAAGAGATTTTCTAATTATTTTTCCATCTCTTTATTTCATTTCCTACATTTTGAACCACTAGAGTCGAAACCCCTTTTCGTTTCTGTCGGTTGTCGTAAACCCTAATGTTAGGTTTTGAGTCTCAATTATTGATTAGATTGGTCCGCGGGAGCCGTAATCAGGCTCAACTCCATTAGGGTTGACTATATTAGGATTTTGAGTCTCAATTATTGATTAGATTGATTCGTAGGAGCCGTAATCAGGCGTGACTCCATTAGCGTTTCGATTATACACCGATTATACACCGATTATATATATAAAACTAGTTCTTGTAATTTGAAAGGTTTAAAGCAATATATGTAATTTCTAACTGCTCATGTCTCATCCATCACTCTGCAAGAGTATCAAATCATTTCTTCATGAAGATTGTGAAGATGATTTGCAACATGGCAAAATGTCATGTGTACAAGATCTGGGTCAGTCATCAGGTGGGCTAGCCCTGGTTCCCACTTATCAGTTGGGCCACATTTCTACCAGAAGAATCAATGGTTGGAAAAACAATAATGACTGATGGTGAGTCTATCATCCTATTTTTTGGGCCATTGGATGTTCAAAGTGGGACCCAATAAGGACTGGCCTAGATGTGAAACACATGTGCCACATTTCTTGTCTTAATATGGATTACAAAAATGAAATCTTAGTTCCATCCGGTTGGATGTACTAATTAGATCTTCTGATTCGAAAATCAGGCCGGTAAACACCTTAGGTTGGCCACAGGTATAAAACAAATAAACGGCTAAAACAAATTCTCTAGTCACCCATTTATTTTGGGTAGTATGGTCACCGGGAGGAATTGAACGTTCCAGGCCAGAAGATTTTTTGTGGAGTCTATAGTTCAATTATCTAAACCGTTGATCGAGGGCCTTGTAAATTAATGGAACACGGATTACCTGCCAAAGCCCTTCCCATGAACTTGCTGTAAGGTTCGAAACTGGCTCGAACTCATGTTCGAAATTGGCCCGAACTCGAAGGTTCGAAACTGGCCCGAACTCGGCTCGAACTCGCCCGGGCCTGGTTCGGGCTGGAGATGTTGGCCCGGTGACCAGGCCCGGTCGAGTTCGGACCTGGTGTGGCTGTTGAACGGGCCTGGATGAGCTGAGGCCAGTTCGACTCGGCCCGACCCGTGTACACCCCTAACTAGCATGGGTTTGGAATTTCATACGGATTCGTGTTGGAAGTTATATTATAAGTTTTATGCCAGCTGTCAACCTAATACATGTATATTTGTCTAACATATGCACCCATTACAGTGATCACGTGAATAAAAAAATATGGTTGATCAAATCACCAAATACACATTCCAGATATCTATCTGATCGCGATTTTAGGTGGACCACGGAGCTTGAATGTAGTAGTTTCAAGCATGAGTTTACATTTTCCCCGTTGTTTGTCATAGCTGAGTTTTTTTTTTTATCACTTATTTGTGGTCTGTACGGTGGAAACGAAAAGGCTCACCTGACTGATGGATTGGATTTGACAAGAACAACATGGTGGACCCCACACAACTAGGGTGTTTTACCCCTGCCTACAACAGGTGTTGTAGTACAGCATTCCTGTCCATTATACACGGACGGGGAGTTTCCTGCAACAGGAATTTCACCAAGTTCCAGCCACACAAAGCCATGTGGGGTCCACTGCATTTTCCATGTGAAATCTAGTATGTCCATCAGTATCGTAAGATCATGCTATGATGAGAACCTGAAAACGAATCCGGTCTATTTACTCAAGTGGGCCACACCACAACAAACAGTGGCGAAGTGTTATCTGACAATGGGTGTACTAACAAGCTTTTAAAAAATAAATTTAAAAAAAAAAAAAAAAAAAAAAAAAAAAACCAGTGACCACTGAAACTTTATTGGAGTTCACAAAAGTTTTGGATCAGGTTGATATTATGTTTTCCATTCATCCTAGTGGGGTTCACCTTATGAACGGTCTGGATGGCATATAAAGATCAAGGTGAGTCCTAAGAAGGTTTTGATGCTGGGCATTTCCATTCCCCTTTTTTCTTGTGGTGTGACCCACCAGGGTCTTCTATGTATCTCATTTTGGGACTCTCAACCTAACATGAGTTGGAGAAACGGATGGAAGGAGCTGATTTCAAACGGACATTCACGTGAGCCCCACAGGGCATTATGTAGTTGGAGCCCACCTGGATGTATTTTTTTCTTAAATCCATGCCCGTCCATTCATTTTGAAAGCATGATTCAATTCTCAGGTGGACCACAAGTTTTGAATCAAGCTGATATTTGTGTGGTCCCTTCATCCAAGTCCTTGTGATCTTATCAATGGGTTGGATGGCAAATAAACATTCTGGTGGCCTCAAGAAGCTTTTAACGGTGGGTATTCAATCACCATTGTTTCCTCTAGTATATTTCACTTGTGATTTTGATCTGCTTTCAATTTTAGCATCACATCATCAAATGAGTAATAAAAAATGAATGGACGGCGTGGATGAAAGTCATCTTTATCAAGTAGACTCCACTGGAATACACCGACCAAAGCCGGGTCCGTGATTCATATGCCGCGCCTGCCGTACAATACCCGACAAAAACGTTTCTTTGGAAAAGGTGTTAGAGACTTTGGTCATTTTCCACCGTCCAAGAAATCTTTTAATTAGTCTAAATCTGCGGCTGATCGTACGGTGAGCGGACGCGGATTTACTGCTAAAGGCTAGGTGGGACCCACCTGTAGCGGGTGTTTGGAGCATGAGATTAGATGGGACCCACCAAAATGCAATGATTGACTGTGTCAGGGATTGTCGTCTAATCCCAGGAAACGGCTTGGCTATTCCCCTGCCACCAGCTCTGTGGTTGGTGGACGGTGCTCTGTGGGCCCCATCATGATGTATCTGTTTCATCCCTTCTGTTTATTCATTTTTACAGATAATTTTATGGTTTTATACCAAAAATAAGAGAAATAAAATAAGAGAGATGTAAATCTCAGGTGGACCACACCACATGAAAACGATAGTGATTGGATATCCACCATTAAAATCCTTCTAAGGCCCACTATACTGTTTATTTGACATCCAATCTATTTATTAGGTCATACAGGCCCATTGAAGAGGAAAAACAAAGATCAGCTTGATCCAAAACTTTACCGCCCCAAAATGTTTTTAATGGTTGACCCTCATTCAACACTGTTTCCTGTAATGTTGTACACTTGAGATTGTATATACCTCATTTTTTGGACTCATGCCATGAAATGATCTCTAAAAGTAGATGGATGGCATGGATGAAACTACATCATAGTGGGGCTCACAAACTAAGACAATCTATGAATCAGGTGAGTTACACTTACACAGAAAGAGTCAATTTGGAGGTTGGCAATCCTCATGTATATTATTTTCAACCGTATGGTCCACCTAAATTATCGATATAGCTCATTTTTAATACTTATAACTAAAATTAAGTCACACAACTAATGATAGGATTGGATTTTCAAATACACAACAAGTTTAGGTTCACATAGCTTTTGAATTTTCAAATGTAATATCTCTCCACTCAAGTAAGAGATGGGGTCATAAATATGGACGGTCAAAGCACGTCATGGAAATGGGAAATTTCGGGTGAAAATCCTCTTATTTAAGGGCAAATCTTCTTATTTAAGGACATGGTTTAGTCAAACTCATGATTAGCGAGAATGGAATTTTTCGCACCAGTATAAGATGTGGCATGTAGGTTCACATCCAAGCCGTATATCAGGTGATCCAACTGTATCTGTATAAAACGCCCAAGTAAAAAGGATGGCCCACCACCTATTATCATATGATTCACAATATTTGAAAGAAATGATGGCTTAGGAATTCTTTTAATGCTTCCCTATCATACTAATTTTATGGTAATTTGTGGAACAATATGTATTCTGCATTGTATTCTTGTATGCAGAGGTATATGACATAGAAGAGTACATATTCTTTCATTTTCCAGAAGAAAAGTAGTCTATTTTGATTGGAGTAGATTTAGATGAGTATATAAAAGCGATGGATTAATTGATGTTTTGATAAGACATATAATGGCTTGATGCATAAAGTCCAAAATGATTGTATAATATTTTTCACGTGTCACTAACTAGTGGCCCCAGTTGAACTAATCCATGAAAATGAGAAGGAAACGGAAATGAAGGTGTAAATCCAGATATGAACCATCCCACTATTTGAAACTGAAAGTAAAATTTTCATTGCAGTGCATTGAAGGTGTTGCACTGCTAGGTGGACTACTCCCTAATATTACTAATGTATCTAATAACTACACATGCTCGGCAATGTATTTAAGCGAGGTGTAGCGTTGGATTTGAATTCAGAATCAAACCCTTTGGAAGCATTATTTTATTCATTGATACAATGCAAAACGATTTGAGCCATAAATCCAAACGGGCCAGAACCGGTAACAAGAACAAAGAACTCTTACATGCACAATGCAGTACACTTCCACCTCCAATCAGGTCTTCTCTAGTCCATCTTAGCCACCAAATTGTTCACTGCCCGCTCTACATCAGTTGGGCCCACCACAAAATCGTTTTTTTTTCAAAAAAAAAATGTGAAGGAGCGTTTCATTTTTCACTCTCCAAATTTTACTTATTTTTAATTAGTGAAAGCTGGTCGCAGATCGTGTGGTAACTCACCACCCTGCGTGAGTAAATTAAGTGGGACCCACAATGATGTATGTGTCACTGGCCATGCCATCAATCAGTTTTTTCGGATCATTTTTAAGGCGTGACTTAGAAGTTGAAGCATATCCAAAGCTCAGGTGGACCACACTACAGAAAATGATGGGATACCATTGAAATCTTTATAAGGCCCACAGTATTATTTACTTGTTGTCCAACCTATTAATAATATCACACAGGCATAAATAAAGGGAAAATACAAATATCAGCTTGATCCTAAACTTCTATATAGTTTACTTCATGTTTTGAAGTGTTTTAATTTTGAGTTCCTGCTTTAAAATGGATGGACGGTGTGGATTAACACACACGTTATGGTGGGCTCCACAGCATGTTGTCGCCCAAAAAATCTTCACTGGAAAAAAATCCCACTCCTCAAAGTCAAGTCGTACTTAAAAGTCATCGTTTAGAAGCCGTGTATCAGGTGGGTCCCACCGTATCAGTGCAAAAGTCTCATGAAGGTGGGCCCACTGGAATTCTTATTCCACCAATGACTTTGCCGCTGCCCAAGACATTGCATGTTCTGTCTGGTGGCGGATTAGCTACTGACGGGTTGAGTAGCGAGTTTGGCTACTGAAGTGACGTCACCAAGTTGAGTGGGCCCAACCATGATGTATGTGCTGTATCAACACCGTTCATCCCTTTGAAAATATCATTTTAAGTCATTAGCCAAAGAAATAGGTAGATCTAAATTTCAAGTAGACCCCGCTACAGAAAAACAGTGGGGACAGTGATGTTTTATTAAGATCTAACATGTTCATAAGTTAAAACATACGTAGATGAAGAGAAAACACAAACTTCAGGTTGATCAAAAACTTCTGCAGTCCCCAAGAAAATTTTAATGGTTAGCATTCAATCGCCACTTGTTTTTTGTGGTGAGTTCCACTTGAGCTTTTGGACTGCTTCATTCCTTCATATATATATATATATATATATATATATATATATATATATACTTAAAATGATCTATTAAAATGGATAGACAGTGTAGATACAACACATGCATCATTGGGGCCACAGGTGACGTCACTTCCGTAGCAAAACTCAGTACTGACCATGTCAGTAGCGAATCCGCGTCCTATATTCGTACGGACAGTGGGCCATAGAATTTATTGGGTTACTCAAAGTCAATCTCAATGTTTAGTCAAAGTCACGGCTCCCTGATGGACGGCTGGAATCGATTACCAATGTAACCCGTTGCAACTCGCAGGGACGTGGACACATGGACGTGTGGGATGGGAGTGGATTAGGTGAGACCTGTGGGGCCACTGTGATGCATGTGACTATATCCACACCGTCCATCCGTATTGAAAGCTCATTTTAGAGCATGATCCAAAAAACGAAGTGGTTCCAAATTCCAGGTGGACCTGTACAGGAAACAGTGGTGATTGATCATTAAAAACTTCCTTGGGCTTCAAAGCTTTGGATCAAGATGATATTTGTGCAATGAAAAGGTGTTTGTGACCTTATCAACGGGTTGGATGACAAGTAAACATTCCGGGTTCAAGGTGTGGTCCACCTATATTTGAGTCAGCTTCATTTTTTATATCATCCCTGAGGCTTTCAAAATGTTGGACAGTGCGGATTTATGGTACATAGATCACGGTGAGCCCCGGAGTCAGGGTCCCACCCACCTTGGTGGATACCAGGTCTCACCTAATCCGCTCCCACGTGTGGGATTAGCTAACCTTCGCTTGCTCAGGGGTATTCTTGTGACTCCAAGTCATTTATGCACATGTGTGTTATATCCAAATCGTGGGATAAGCTTAATTATTACACATGGTAGGGATGGTCATGTTATGTTTGTAATACGGTGGTACATTGAAGGGATATACTCACCATCATTTGAAACTATTGAGAATAATACATATGTGTTATATCCAAACCGTTCATCTGTTTTGTAATCTCATTTTATTAGGACATGGTACAAAGAACAAGTTAGATCCAAAGTTTGAGTGGACCCCACCACAAAAACAGTGGAGAGAGTGACGACCATCATTAAAAAACTTCTAAGGGTTATTATTTCATGTATGGTGTTTAACACATTAACAAGTTGGATCTCAAATAAATATCATGGTAGACCTTAGGAAAGTTTCAACAGTGGATGTCACTCTCCCCACTATTTCTTATGGTGGGGGTTCACTCCAGCTTTGGATCTTTCTCTCCTTCTTTGATCATAGTCTAAAATAATCTCTCCAAATGGTTGGATGGTGTGGATACAACACATACACCATAACGGGCTCACAAAACTTGATGATGTCATTTCAATCGCGAGTACTCAACATGTTAGTAGTAATCCGCGTCCCCAATCCCTACGACATTCATGCTCTGTCTGGAGGTGGATTAGCTACTGACAGGTTGAGCAGCCAGTTGGCTACTGGAGTGACGTCATCATGCATGTTCTGTAGGTGGTGATGGGTTTTTTTTGACCTGTCGT
>JAJHSJ010000017.1:58989788-59157884 GCA_021015155.1 Magnolia officinalis | reverse complement strand
ATGACGTGCTAATGATTCACATAGATGAAAACATGAAGCAATGGTATTTCATGTAGATTTTTTTCATGAATCAAAATGTAAGAAAACAATCGCACAGCATTTGACCTTCCCTCACCAAATGCGGGCAAGCTTCATAAATCTCCAGTATACATACCTCCCAATGATCGGAGACTCCGCAGAGCCAGTTGAAAATATGCGCTCTTGAATCCATCACCCCAATCCCCAGCCTTCCCCTTTATGCTAACGTAATAATAAATAAGACTCGCAAGGGCCAGAGACACCACAGTGAATGACCATGAGATCAGAAACATGATCACTGCACAAACCAGCAGATGTGGGAATTAAAAGATAGCTCCAAAATAACACGAGGAAGAAAAGTTGTAGCCAAATGCTTGTGTGTGCATGAACACACCTATATACATATACATACATTTGTAAGTATGTAAGTACCAATGTTGTCAAAATCATTAGTTATCATATCGCAAATCATAATAGGGGTTGAATCGTGTATCGAATCACAAATCGAATTGTAGATTGTAAGAATTTTTATGATTTTCTTAAAAATATGAAAAATATAAATAAATAAGAAAAAATAAAATAAAAACTAAGAATCATTCTTTTTGACATCAAGATGCAAAGTAATACCATGTCAGATAGTGTTAAAGGATTCTTAAAAAACTTATCTTTTCCAATGTGATTACTTTGATTCTATAGACCGATGAAAAAAGATAAGTTGATTTCTAAACATCATTCCACAATACATGTAAGTCAACATGATCATAACCATCCATAAAAACATTCTTGACAAGTCATACATCAAATTGGTGTTTCTAAGAAGAAATCATTTTTAAAAAATCCACAGTTTAACGTTGAAAAGAATATATATCATCTAATTTCTTATAAAGAACAAAATAAAATAATTTACCTTTTCTAAACTAATCTTTTTTTTTAATGTTTTTTTCTAAATGATTTTTAAAATCCCCACTAATTTAAAAACATGAAATGAAAGCCAAGTGAAGCTTAAAATAGAAGAAAACAAGTGTGATTTGAATCGTAAATCATAGGATTCATATAAAAAGGAATTCAAGGGCAGGATTCAAATCGCTTTGCTTAAGATTCGACTCAAATCGTAAATAGTAGGATTCATATCAAAAGGGATTCAAAGGCAGGATTCAAATCACTTTGTTTGAGATTCGACTCGAATCGTAAATCGTAGGATTTTGACAACACTAGCAAGTACATATGGGAAAATATACACTATGAGGACAACCTCATGGGAACTGCCAATGAGGTCGAGCTATGTGCGTCAGCATCTTCCCCATCAATCAGATGCACCCTTCCATGGTCCATGGGGCTCAAAATCAGGCGAATCCATGACTTTGGTGGGCCACACCAAAGACAACGGTTGAGTGGATGCCCACCCGCTGAAACCTTCCTGATTGTTTGTAGGGCCCACTGATATGTGGTTCAGACATCCAGCCCATCCATTGTGTCCCTCACTTGGATGAGGGATCAAACCAAATTTCAGGCCATTCCAAAACTCAGGCGTGCGCCCCACCAAGTGCTTTTAGATGTTTTAGGCATGATTTCACATGGTTTCAGATGGTGGCACTTGTGTTCCAGATACAACTGACTTTGGGACATCCCATGACCTAGAGGGAACCCACCAAATGCACAATGTGGATATCGGAAACACATCACGGTGGGGCCCACAAAGCTTGACATCATGGGAAGCTCCCATGAGGTCGACCTCATAGTACTGTTTCCTTACATGCATACATACATATATATAGGCATGATTTCACATGGTTTCAGATGGTGGATGTCTGACACACATCACTATGGGGCCACAAAGCTCGACTTCATGGAAGCTACCATGAGGTTGATCTCATGGAAGCTGCCTTGTGTGTGTGTGTGTGTGTAGCATGGATGTTTTCAAACAGATATGGGTATTTTAATCTTTCCACTATTGAGTAACTAAAACCTGGAACTCACGAAGATGATAGTTTGACCATGGTCCCAATAACATGGCATTAAAAAATGGTTACGTAATGGCAGTAAGGGCCATTACGTAATGGTAACAGTGGTAACCGTTATGAATTTGGAGCCTGTAACAGCAGTTACCAAAAAAAAGATGCCATTACCATTTCGGTACATTCTCACAAAACATGCTCTCTTTTTCACACAAAAAAAGGACGTAACGACCATAACAGCCTGTATCAAAATGGTAACAACAGTGGCTGCTATAGTTGCCATTACCATAATGGAATACCTTGCAAACAACATGTAAATTGCTGCCCTAGCAGCAATCTCCCTGCCATATCATTTTGGGCTGCCTAATACCATAGTGACAGATCTCGTTCTTGGGAATTTCTCAGGGAGATTCAAAATATGATGATTTTCAAAGGATATTATTGGAAAAATCTCATAAAAATTAAAAATATTTATTATACATTTATGAATAATTTCAATTTTTTAAACATATAATTATTATTTACTCAAAATTTTAAATAAATTTCTTGCTAATATTGCAACATTATTGCAATAAATTTGCAAAAAAATAAAAACTGCTAATAATTTGAAAATCTCGCGATAGTATCATTTCTTTAATTTTTTTTGTGAAAAATCACGATATTTCAAAATCTCAATGATATTTGTCACGGTGGTTAACACATGCATGATCTTGATGAGCTGTTCGTTCCCTTTAGCAAGGTTTTAGAACAAAAACCTAATCAAACCCATAACCATTGTTTAAAATACCAGCAATATTATTGATAATACCACCGATATTCTTGATATCGCCGAGGCAGCAATACAGAAACACCTGGAAACCATAGATTTTCCATGTATCGTGCGTATCAATATATAGATTTTGTTGTCTGTATTGCCAATACAAATCTCTCATGTGTCCGTGATACTTACGATATTATCACCGACATAGACAGTGCTTTTGGAAAAAATGTGAGATTGGGAAAAAAATCCAGAAAAATGGAAAATGACTAGAGTTTTTTTTTTTTTTTTTTTTTCCAAAGCTTGAATTTGGGGCTTTTGGAAAAAGTGTGAGATTTGGAAAAATCCAGAAAAATGGAAAATGCCTATTTTTTAGAATTTTTTTTTTAGGAGAAATTTGTTTTGAAGTGGATTTCGACCGTAGATTCTTCTTCTTCTTTTTTCTTTTCTCAAAGCTTGAATTTGGGGGAGATTTGACGCAACAAGTGCAGTAGGCCAAAACTTTCAAGGTGAGAATTTTTTTGAAAATGCCTTTTTTTTTTTTTTTCTTAAGATCTTTAGCCTAAATTTCAACTCAATTCCATGTCTATGCATGATTCGCATGCATTGATGTGGATTTGAGTTGAAAATGTCAACATTTGGAGGTAGAAATTGGGGGAAAAAAAATATTTTCCTCCAATTTCTCCACTGAAGTTAGTAATTGAGGATTGAAATTTTAGTATGTTGATGAGAGTTGGCCAGCCTATCAATTCTCACAAACTTTTCACACTTTTCAGAATGTTTTAATTATTTCAAATTACGAAAATGAATTAAAGAATATGTTTTGATTAGGAGAAAAAATCATTTCATCATGAGATACTTTTCGTTTATTTATTTATGGATGGATGTTGATGAATTGTATCTTCCATTTTTCGAGAAAAATATTATTTTTCAAAGATTTATTATAAAATATTTTTTTAAAAAATCTGTTAATTTTTTTCATTTCATAAATTTCTTTTTAATGTTTCTTTTTTTCTTTTTCTTTTTTTAACAATGAATATCTTTTTTCAACTTTCAATATATATATATATATTCTTTTTAATGTAGAAATGAAATAACAGATTTTTTTTATTAGGTGGACGAGAAGAAGCCTCTAGATGGCCAATTGGGGCAGACCATTAATGGTTCCCATGAGGGTGTTTAGTTGTCCCTTTTCTATATATTCTAGCTTCGGTCTTTTTCTCAATAAAATTATGTTCTAATTGCTCAAAAAAAAAATGATGTATATGCGGATGGGTCTCTTTTTTATGGATGGACGCATGTATACACGTGTATATATAAATATATATATATCACCTGTATATATATGATATCAACTCATTTTGGTTACAATCGTCTGTGTGTGCGGATTGATGGATCATATATGTATGCATGCATGCATGCATGGATAGACGATGGATGGATCATATATGCATGCATGCATGCATGCATGGATAGACGATGGATGGAACATGAATGTATGCATGTACGTGTGTCTGTATTTTCACCTGTATATATATGATATCAACTCATTTTGGTTACAATTGCATGTGTTTTTTTACAACAGCACATGGTTTAAGCTCCTATTAGATGAAAACTTATTATGTATTATTGTTTTTTGCAATATTTTTATTCCTAAATATATAAGATTGTGTCGTTTTAGCATCTCCACTGAAAAATTCCACCTTTTTCTCCATGTTTCAGGTATCAGCGATAATATTGGTGATATCAATACATGTTTTTGTATCCTGGGTCATTGCTACATATAACAATACCGATACACCAAACACCGCCCATAACTAAAGTTACCATAACTCTTCAAAATGAAGCCACATGCAGCACCTAGTATTAAATGTAGATGGGTATCGAGCCTCTTAAACATAATAAGCATGCACACAAGGGTGAAGACCATCTTCAGTATTTCTGAGAACGGGAAAAGAATCGAGGATAGGAAGGAGATCGAGGAGCTCGCCATATCACACTTTTCAGCCCTCCTATCGTCAAACAGTTGGTCTCGCCCTCAGCTAGATTATCTCGATTTCAACAGATTGAAAGAAGCAGAAGCTTCCATTCTCGAATCGCCTTTCTCGGAAGAAGAGATCAAGGCAGCCATTGATGCGCTGGGTGGAGACAAATCTCCGAGGCAGGACAGTTTCCGCTTTCATTTTATCAGCAATTTTGGGATACTATCCGTCATGACATTCTTCGGTTCTTTCATGAATTTTATCTACGAGGCCGATTATCGAAGGATTTGGGCCACTTTTATCTCCCTAATCCCCAAGGTTTTGGGTGCTGTGTCTTTCTCTGAATACAGACCAATCAGTTTGATCGGTGGCCCCTACCAAATCCTCTCTAAAGTGCTCTCACTGCAGCTATCCAGGGTCGTTGATAATCTTATCTCGCCTAACCAGTCGGCTTTCATCCAAGGTAGACAAATCACGGATGGTACCCTTATTGCCAACGAGGTTCTCCACTCGTGCCACAAGTCAAAATCTCAAGGAATTTTCTGTAAACTGGATTTAGCTAAGGCCTATGATCATATTGATTGGGAGTTCCTGTTCTATATTTTAGGCCAGATGGGATTCGGGATTAAATGGAGGCAATGGATTGCAGCCTGTGTTGGTTCTACCCATTTCTCGATTATTCTGAATGGGTCCCCTAAAGGCTTTTTTAAAAGTTTGTACGGTATCAGACAGGGTGATCCCCTCTCCCCCTTCTTGTTCCTTATCGTTGCCGAAGCTCTGTCTCTTATGTTGAAGATAGGACAGCAAAATAATATTCTGCTTGGCATCCGGATGCCAGGTCTGTCTGACCCGCTCACCCACATTCAGTTTGCGGATGACACCCTTATATTCTCTGAGGTGTCGCAAGAAAAAATCGACAACCTCTTAACTACTCTTCGTTGCTTTGAAGCAGTTTCGGGTCTTCGGATTAATATGAAAAAGTCGAAGCTTCTTGGTATTAATACCCCTCCCCTTGATTCAAAAGTTCGCCGATTCTTTGGATTGCCGGATTAACTCGTTCCCAACTGTTTTTGTTGGTCTTCCACTCTCTATGGGTGCCCCGCCGACGCAGATGTGGGAAAGGGTTATATCTAAATTTCACAAATTCCTGGCCTCTTGGAAATGCAGGTATCTTTCCTTGGGCGGCCGTCTGACGTTGATCAAATCTGCCCTATCCAGCCTCCCCCTATATTTTATGACGCTGTTCAGATGTCCCAGCTCGGTCCTCAAGCATATGGAGAAAATTAGAAGAGACTTCCTCTGGTTTGGGAGGGAAAACCAGCATAAATTTCACTTGCTGGATTGGAAAGAGATGTTCAAAGTTTTCAGGAAGGGGGGGACGCTGGATTGGAAAGAGGTGTGCAAAGTTTTCAGGAATGGGGGGACAAATGTCAAGAATCTCCATCTCATGAATTCGGCTCTCTTGGGGAAATGGGTTTGGAGATTTGCAACTGCTAAGGATGCGCTATGGGCTACGATAATCACAGGAAAATATGGTGCTTCTCAGGGGGGTTGGTGGTCGAGGAAGTCCTTGTACTATAAGGCTTCTCACATCTGGCGCGGCATCCTCAAGATCAGTCCTTCGGTCATTAATTTTGTTTCCTATGTGCTGGGCAATGGCTCGTCCATTCGTTTTTGGAAGGATATCTGGCTGGGGGATTCCCTACTCAGAATTCTCTTTCCCCTGATATACCGAATCTCCCCTGACAAGGATATTTTCATAAATAGTTGTTGCTCTGTTTCGTCAGGAATCTCAGTCTGGGATATCAGATGCGTTCGTAGTCTTTCTGAAAATGAAGCTACTGAGTATGTGACTCTCTTGGAGTATGTCCAACACTCTGCCATCTATTCACATGTCCGATAGCATTACCTGGCCCCTTGAGAAATCTGGTGCTTTCTCCGTTAAATCTTTATATAGGAAGATTTATCCTCCAAACCAGGATCAATATGTCGCCTAAAGTTATTTGTTTCAGGTGGTTGGTGGGGCGCAATAGAATTCTTATCATCGATAACTTGGCCAAGATAGGAATGCCGATCACTAATATTTGTATAAATTGTATGTGCCAGGCGGAGTCGGTAAATCACCTGTTGGTTCACTGTCAGTTTATATCATCCATTATTGAAGACTTTTGCCATGCTTTTTTGATCAGCTGGTGTTCTCCTCTTACAGCCGCAGAGCTGATAGTTGCTTGGAATGGTCTTAAGTTAGGGAAGTTGAAGTCCTCTATTTAGCGTATGGCCATTCTTGCCATCTGGTGGGCCGTGTGGGAAGAAAGGAACAACAGATGCTTCAACAACTCTTCTTCTTCTTCTAAGTGTGTTGGGTTGAGGGCTAAGCGTTTGTTAATTGAATGGGCCGCTAATGTTAATATTATGAAAGTAGTGGATTTTAGTTTTTTTGGGTCCTTAGGTTCTTCTGCTACCTCAGCAGTCGGTCCTTAGGTCGTTGGTTTGCTTCTGTTTTCTTTTTCCTTTCTCTTCTTTTGTATCTTTTTCTCGTTTAATGCATTTTCGTCTGTTGCCTTTAAAATTTTAAAAAAATTTAAAAAAAAAAAATTTAACATAATAAGCATGCACGAAATTCCGAATGAAACAAATGTGGAAATAAAGGCAGCATACCTATACAGAGACATGCTCCAAGAAGTGAGAGGCTCCAGTGGTGAAACTTCCATCGAGGTCGCCAGCTTGGAGCATCGAGAAGGTCCAAAAGGAAACAAGATAAGTTCACGCCAGCATAACACAAAAGGAAAAACATGGTTATGGTTGGTGTGATCAAATCCAGGTTCCCTATCACAACACAGCTGATGCAGATGAAGGCCGTAAAGAGAGTCGCAAGGTGAGGCTCACTACTGTCTGCAACCTTGAAATATTTCAGAATGGGGAGAATATCATCATTGGCTATAGCTGCGAGCAGGCGTGGGGCCCCTGTCAGACTCTGAAGTGCAGCACCTAAAGTGGACAGGATGATCCCAATGTAAATGATTGCCGGAACAGGCCAAGCCACTGCAGCAGTAAGTAGCCTGTGTACAAGTTATAGTTCTGCTGAATTTGAGTAACATACCAAACACAGTAACATACCAGTTCATTTTTTTATCTGTTCTAAATGACATAAAGCAATCTTCCAAAAGACATGGGGCCTTGAGCAATGAAAACAGCACTCTTTCAACTTCTAGGTGATTGATTTCATACATGGCGAGATGATTCTGTAGTTCTACTATCAACTGGTCCAGAAAATTGCAGAAACTAACTAATTAACCACTCAAAACTCGTTTATACTGTAATCAACTGGTTAATCGTAATCAACCTATGTAAAAGACCATTATATAGGTGGAGATGATTCTGTGGATCTACTATCAACTGGTCCAGAAAATTGAGGAAATTAACTAATTAACCACTCAAAACTTGTTGACTGTAATCAACTGGTTAATCGTAATCAACCTATGTAAAAGACTATTATATACTGCTTTGATTATAACCAGCCTATGTAATAGTCTACTAAATTACGCCTTTGGGAGTTCTATGCTCTCATTGCCGGTCCCTAGCATCGGATAGAGGAGGGCTGCATCAGGTTGGCAGCCAGTGTCAAACTTATGCCATAACTTCCAACATGTATCTGAACAATATGACATTCAAAACTCACTGAAGTCATGGCCCCTAATAGAATGAAATGATGGAAAAGGATTCATGTAGCCAACCCAATTAGTCAGGATAAGGCTTAGATGATGGTAATGAACTAACTAACCACTGAACCAATCAGGTCACAGGGTTGGAAGGGCAAAACAATTTTCTAAGAACACGCTGCGGCTGAGTGTCTGATGATTTAAAAAGGTGGAAGCAACAATGCACAACAGAAAAGGGCAGCATCACCAACCACAAAAGCAGTATCAGGTAAAATGAGCAAATTTCAGTCGACTCAGCTGACTTGGGGCCTGTTTGGTAAAACTTAATTTCAGTGCTTATTACTGAAATAGGCATTTTTCAGTGATTTTTCAGCGAGCCACTGACATGGGTGTGAACGTGTCCACTGACACCAGTATGTACACGTAGGTCCTTGTGTAGGACCACCACCAACATGGGTGTGTACATGTAGGACCGCAAAGGTTTGTGATGAACCTATTAAAAACCATTGAGATAGTAAAATCTGGTACACCAGAGTTTGGGTGCGTCAGCCGGGAATGTAGTAGGCATTTAGCTAAACCACTATACATCCTTGTGTTTACGTTTATTTATGTAGATGCAATTCTATTTATGCTTGTGAATGATTTGTTTATGTTATATAAATGCATGAAATAAATTGTATGCTAGGTACTAATTAGATTAGAGCGCACAATTAGTATTTTCCTAATTATTCTTCAAGGACTAAACTATCTAAGTTTGATCCGTAGGAGCTTTAGAATAATGTCTAATAGAAGGATTTGTTGTTGCTGTGACAAAAGGGGTAAATCTTTGGACTCTATGCATATAGGTAAATCTGTTAAAATTTTAAGAGAAACTCAATGTTACAACTGCAAGGGTCATTGTCATATTGCCTCTGAATGTCCTAGTAAAAGTAAATCAAAATGAAGGGCAATGGCAAACTACATGGGATGATTATGAGAATTCCCATAGTGACGAAAACCTCGGATCCTTACGAGTTCTAACGACCTCCACCACTTCTACTCTCCCTATGAATAAGACTTGGGAGAAAACTCAGGCCATAACACCTTGGAAGAAGAAGATGAGACATACTCCGATGAAGAAGAAGATGATGCCCAATTGCAAGATGCAAACGGTGGGCTTTTCACTAAAAGTTTGAAATTTATAAAAATGATAGGTCGGGTAAAAGCTGAAAAGAATCAGTTGGCTAACTAATTAGAACAAGTAAAATCTGAAACTCTCTCCCTAATTCAAATATAGGAAAAATCTTAAGTTTAACATTGAGGAGACTTTAGGGAGATACACAGGTCTTGAATTTGAACTTGATACAGTTAAATTTGAAAATCAAAACCTGAGATTAAAGTTAGACAACTTGAATATTCTTTTGCTAATTCTAAGGTTAAAATTACACAAGCAAAAGGTCAAATAGGTAAATCTTTAGGTATGGGTAAATAACCTTTTGGGGATAAGAGAGGTTTTGAACTTGATAGTCACACCCTTGTAACAACTTCTACCCCTTCGGTGATCATAAAGGACTTGTCTTCTTCTGAAAGTAGGTCGAAAGCCTCTCCTGTGTACCATTCTTCGGGAGACATAGGCCACATGAAATTTGAATGCCTAATACCTAAAAACTAGCAATCCACCTCAGTCCCAAACTATATAAGTAAATTTGTTGAGACTGAGAAAATGGCACATCCTATAAAGAGTCCTCCTAGAAGATCACCCGAGAAGAAGTTTCCAACCCCTCCAAGAATGAAAACTCATATAAGGGAGTTCATAAAACAAATTGCCCTTTTGAATGAGAAAACAAGGAAAATGTTTGGTGGGGGCAATAACGATAAGGGTAGGAAACATATAAATAAATCCCCTACCAAACATAGATCTGCAAATAGGATTCCACCTAAGAGAGTTGAATTTGAGAAAGAAATACTCTCTCCCGAAAACAGTCCAGATCCTATGAAATTCATACCTCAGTGGATTGTGAAAAAGGATCGGTGAGCCTTGTGGATCTATGTGAGCTTTATAGGCAGATCTTAGGATTATAGCCTCTTTATCTTTTGGTTAATTTAGCTCTAAGTTGCTTCATTCTCATTTTTATTTTTGCTAAATTATCTTAGTCATGTTGCCTAATAGTTATGTCTCTTGAATGACCATATTATACATGCTCCACCAAACGTATTGGCATATATGCACCCTTATTACAATCCTTTGTCAGTATGTGCTTAAAGGTAAATTAATGATTTATAGAGCTTTCCATATTTCTGTGCTTATTGAAATAACTATAGAATTATCTTTTTGTCACAAAAAAGGAAGGTAACTCAAGATCCCACCAAAACATGTGTTGAATTCTATTTTGTAGATTCACTTTGTTGCAAGGATTTGATGGGGTTAGGGGGAGCATTGCAAGTGTCTGCATGTCATATCTGTATTTATGTTGCAAGTCATTGTAATATTTGACATGTAAATTTAAGTTGTTTTGGTTTGTCATGGTGATGCACCATGACAAGGTCTAGCTTAGGTTTTGTCACGTAATTGACAAATGGGGAGATTGTAAGTGTCTCGGTTTGTTAATAACGTATGCTTAGGGCTATACACGAGTCAAGCTAGCTCGAAAAGCTCGCTCGACTCGGCTCGACTCAGCTCGGATTGACTTGGCTTGAAAGGCCGACTTAAGGCGAGTCAAGCTTGCTTACTAAAGCTCGAGTTGAGTTCAAGCCAAGTTCGACCATGGTGTATTTCAACTCGACTCAACTCGAAGCTCGAGCTCGAGCTCGACTCGGCTCGAGTAATATATTTTAATAATATATATTATATATATTATATTAATATTAAATATAATATATATATATATATATTTAAGTTTTAAGAAAAGAAGTTAAAACTTAAAAGTTTTTACTAAAAAACCCTACCCGACCCCACCCGTCCCCATTCCCATTTTTTCTTTCCCTTACCCTACCGAGGTAAACTCGACTTGACTCGAGCTAAACTCGACTTGACTTGAACCACTAGCTTGACTCGAAAGTTTTGGCAAACAAGCCAAGCTTCAATGTTGAGCTCGATGGCGAGCTCGAACACGAGTATAGCATGGACGAGTCAAGCCGAGCTTAGCCCACCTAGACTCTACTCGGCTCGATGTACAGCCCTATGTATGCTAGTGTGTCTTGAGTCGGTTGACCCCCCATTAAACACCGTGGAAGACTGAAGCCTTGAAGACTTGAAGCCTCTAGATGAGACAATTTGATAGGAAAAGCTTGTTTCATCATCCCGAGCTTTAGGATTTAATTTAAACAAGATCAACTATGCTTTAAAGGTATTTCAGGGATTTTCGGTTAGACTTGGACCATTTTCGGTCCGACCTAAAATGACCAAAAGAGCTAAGCAAACAATCGAAAATCTGTGCTTTTTCAGTCCAATCGGTTGAACCTTCGGTCCGTCTGAAATCGGCTAAAAATTGTCCAGCAAGCAAATTGGCACATTCTTGATCAATTTGATCGAATCGAAACTCCAATCATCAATATTGATTTGAGTTCAATCGAACCAGCCATTATAAATCCGTTTCAGCTTTTTTCTCTATAAAAAAGGCATCTAGATCTTTGCAAAATAAATAGTTTTTTGTGATTTAGAAGCCCTAGTGTATCCCACTCCTTCCCATTACTTTTAGGCTCTATCCCAAAGAGATTTGTGTCATTTTCCTTGTGATTCATCACTCTACTAAGCATTCCAAGCTCCCTTTGAAGATGTACATGCTCTCAAGCATTCTCTAGAGGTTAAACACTAATCTCATAGGTAAATTAATGCAGGGACATTTTCACACTAGGCTCGAGTGGGGTGGCCTGTATGATGCAAGAACACAGTTGGGGCGGTTGGCCCGTATGAAGCAAAACCCATGTGAAATGGGGCCCACGAGGGGGGTTCGGCCAAGGTCCTAACTCATGCAATGTGAGGCCTGGGCTATGAGATAAAGGGATTAATTCTCCATGCTCTATCAGTTCGAGCTTTAAGAACAAGTGATTAATTGTCCTACATCAAATTGGTATCAGAGCGAGAGGTCTCGTGTTCGAGACTCCTCACCGGGGGTGATTAATGCAGAGGCATTATCACATCAAGCTCGAGTGAGGCGGCCTGTGAGATGCAGGGGCACACTCAGAGTGGGTGGCCCGTGTGAGACAGATGGCTCATGTGAAGCGGAACCCATGTGAAGTGGGGCCCACGAGGGGGTTTCGTTCGAGGTCCTAACCCATGCAATATGGGGTCTGGGCTATGAGATAAAGGAATTAATTTACCATGCTCTATCAATTCGAGCTTTTAGAGCAAGTGGTTAATTGTCCTGCATCATAAATCCTTATGCCTATCACCCTATAGAATGCTCGTCTAGGTGAATCCTCAATTGAAACCAACTATCCCATTAGTTGTAGGAGATTCCACCACCATCTCATTACTTTGTCATCCTTATAGGTACATCATTAGAAGGTAGCCAATCATTGGAGTTGAAGAAGATCCACATCAAAGATCAAGGGAGCGAAAAAGAAGCCGCATTAAAATTGATAATTGATCGAGCATCTCAAGAAGGCGCTATCAATGAGGCTCATCCAAAACTTGTAAGAGGTTAATTAGAGTCCATAGAGTTTGAAACCCAAACTCTAATTAGGCCCTTGTGTAGGACCGCCTCCAATAGGAGTATACAGAGGTCCTTGTGTAGGACCGTCTCCAACAGGAGTGTACGTAAGTCCTTGTGTAGGTCTACATAGGTTCTTGGTAAGCATATAGAAAACCTTGTAAGTCTTCGAGGGAGCCTCTGATGGGAGTACGTAGTCTACATGTGAGCAGGTTCTTGGTAAGCCTATAGAAAACCTTGCAAGTCTCTAAGGAAGCCACCTACACGAGTGCATACGTGTAGGTTATTGGTGAGCCTATAGAAAACCATTGAAGTCTCTGAGAGAGCCACCAAGAGGAGTGTGTATGTGTAGGACCGCCACCGACACGGGTGTGTACATGTAGGTCCCTATGTAAGACTGCCATCGACATAAGTGTATACGTGTAGGTCCTATGTAGGACCGCAAAGGTTTGTGGTGATCCTATTGAAAACCATTGTAAAGGTTTGTGGTGAACCTATCGAAAACCATTGAGATAGTGAAATCCGCTACACCCGGGTTTGAGTGCGTCAGCTAGGAATGGAGTAGGCATTTATGATTTAACCAAACCACTATACATCATTGTGTTTACAATTGTTTATGTGGATGCAATTCCATTTATGTTTGTGAATGATTTGTTTATGTTATATAAATGCATGAAATAGATTGTATGCTAGGTACTTAAATTAGAGCACACAATTAGTATTTTCCTATGTCACATCATAGACTCTTTGCACATCTAATTGTATCTTTTCGAGTCTATGCTCTTGAACCCAATTATCCTTGTAGATTAATTTGCATTAATTGGTAAGTAGTTTTAAGTGGTCCTATTCACCCTCCTCTATGACTTAGCCATATTTCTAAGCTCCGCAAGTTTCCATGTGTCATGGTATCGTGTTAGATAATCCATGCAATTTCACAATCTTTTGTGGCCCAAAGAAACTTTCAATGTTAGACATTTAATCCCCACTGCTTTTTGTGGTGTGGTCTACTTGAGCTTTGGATTTGCCTCATTTTTATGTTCATGCACTAGAATGATCTCACCAAACGGATGGACGGATTGGATATAATAAATGTACCATGGTAGGGCCCACAAAACTTAGTGGTGTCAACCCATAACAGGGGTCGGTGTTGCATAGCGCACCATGTTGTAATGCGGATTGCCTGTGAAAGCCTCTCGGATAGGGTTGTCAATGGGCAGGGCCTGGGGTTAGTCTTGGCCTAGATTTTGACCTGTTTCGGGTCGGGCTGCCAAGTCAACCCTATTTAAAATTCTGATTTTGCAGGCCCAGGCCCGGCCCATTAACACCCCTACTTACGGAAACTAGGTGGGGTCCACTATGATGTTTGTGAGAAATCCACCCCGTCCATCCGTTTTTCCATATCACGTTAGATCATGTGACATAAAATGAGGCAGATGCAAAACTCAAGTGGACCAGACGACATGAAATAGTGGGTAGGGAAATGCCAACCATAGAAACCTCCCAAGGGTGAACTGTGATGTTTATATTCCATCCATAAGGTCATTCCTACTGGGATGAAATGAAAACGTAAAATATTAGCCTAACCAAAAACTTCTTGTGGCCCCATGATTGTTTCAACGGTGGACTGAAATATTCATTATTTCCTGTCATGCAACCCACTTGAGTTTTGGATATGCCTCAATTTTTGTCCCATGTCCTAACGTGATCTGGAAAAACAGATGGTCAGAGAGGATTTCTCACAAACATCATAGTGGGCCTCACCAGTTTCGTAAGAAATCCGCCTCCACTAGGGACGGAAGCGGATTGCCACCAGTGGTGTGTCAACGTCACCAAGTTCGGTGAGCCCCACCATGATGAATGTGTTATATCCATGCCGTCTCTCCATTTTTTGAGATCATTTTAAGGCATGGGCCCAAAAAATGTGGCAGATCCATAGCTCGAGTGGACCACACCAAAGAAAGAAATAGATATTGAACGCCTACCATTGACAACTTCTTGGGGACCAAGGAAGTTTTGGATCAAGTTGTTATTTGTGTTTTCCCTCCATTCAGGTTTGTGTGACCTTATGAACAAGTTAGATGGCAAAAAAGCATCATGGTGAGCCTAGGAAGGTTTCAACAATGGTCGTCATCGTCCCCACTGCTTTCGATGGTGTGGTCCACCTGAGCTTTGGATCTGCCTCATCATTTTTGGGCCCATTCCCTAGAATAATCTTGCAAAATGGATAGATGGTGTGGATATAACACATTCATCATGATGGGGCCCACGGAACTTGGTTAGGTCAACACACCACCAAAGTCAGTGGTGTGTGGCACACAACGCAATCTGTTTCAATTAAGGACTACCCCCACCAGGGAGCACTTGGCTGCAACCTGGAACTAGTGATGTCAGAAGGCCCACCTCGATATATGCATCGTTTATCTACATTGTCCATCTGTTTTCTCATATTATTTTAGGGTATGGTCCCAAAAATGAAGCAGATGCAAATTTCAAGTGGACCACACTAGGGAAACAATGACTATTGATCGTTAAAAAAATTTTGGAGGCCAAAAGAGTTTTGGACCGGTATGATTTTTTTTTTCCTTTCATCGAGGTCTTTGTGACCTTGTCAATAGGTTGGATGTCGGAAGGCCCACCTCGATATATACATCGTATATCCACCTTGTCCATCTGTTTTCCCAGATTATTTTAGGGTATGGTCCAAAAATGAAGCAGATGGCAATTTCAAGTGGACCAGACTAGGGAAACAATGACTATTGATCGTTAAAAACATTTTGGAGGCCAAAAGAGTTTTGGACCAGTATGATATTTTTTTATCCTTTCATCCAGGTCTTTGTGACCTTGTTAATAGGTTGGATGGTTAAGAAACATCATGGTGAACCCTAGGAAGTTTTTAATGGTGGGCATTCAATGACCTTTGTTTCTTGTGGTACGGTCCACCTGAAATTTGTATGTTTGATTTTTGGGGACTTGTCCTAAAATAGGCTAGCAAAACATATGGACGGCTTGGATGTACAATCTAATATTTCTTTTAATTTGATTTTATGTGTGGATATACAATTGAAACTATTTGTTTGTTGAATTATCAATGATAAATATTTGGTGCCATGCACACCTATAAGATAACAATTTGTACATGTGTGGCCAATTAGTCGACTGGACATAAGTATTTTTTCCCAAGCCAAAGTATTTTTTTTATTCAAGGTCATAGATCCAAGCATGTTGTAGGTGGGATCCTATAGATGAATGGCTAGTATTGTGCTCATGTGAGATGTCATGGTCCACCAATCGAAAGCTTATAATTATTCTATCAAGAAGAGTCTAAAGAGTTATTTTTGAGAGATGTATATGGATGGGACATAGGTGTACCAAATTTGGTGGCATGGCAATAACATGTTTGGTCTCGTGTTCTACAAAAGATAGATATTGAAACAATAGGGGCAAATACGACAAATTGCCAAATTTCAGACATTTGTGGTTTATTTTTACCAAACAAGTTTTTGTAATTTTTTTTTTTTAAAAAAAAAGTGCTTATTTTCAGATATCACGACTTTTTTCAGACAAATTACCAAACAGATTTTTCAGTACTTCAAGTTTTCAGAACCTAAATTAATTTTCAGACCATATTTTTCAGTCTACCAAACAGCACCTTAAGATTAGAAGTTGAAAGAATAATTTCTGAAGAGTTGAACATTGATTTCCCAAGAAAGGTCAGTAGTATGCCAATATGATGAGCCAAGAGAGTGGTAAGAATACTGATAAGAAAAATGACAAAGACCAATCTTCTTCAAATCATCTTGGTGTTACAAGACAAGGTTCCAGTCTTTCACCAATTTACCATGATTTATAATCATCTGGGACAAGCCTCTTCCACAGCTAGCTTCCAACTTCTCAAATTCCAGTAGTCTAAAGCTAAAAAGAACAGTATTTGAGTTCCTACCATGCTCATTTACTAAGATAGTTTCCAATGCTTTATATGGATTCACCCATGATACATTCAAGAACAGAAGCTGAAAAATAAAAATAAAAAGTGGGTAGTAAATACCTGTCTGTCAAAAGTTCCTCTCTTGTTGCCAGAGCTCCGAATAGTAATACAGAAAGTAGATACATAGCAGAGGTTGCAAGTGTTGCAGCCAATGTTCCAATGGGTATTGAACGCTGAGTGTCTTTTAGAGATGCAGAGCGATTAGAACCCGCCATGATTCCCGTTACGGCTGGAAAAAAGAGACCTACCAGTGCACTGATAACATAAACAATTTAATTGTTAGAAATACATGAAGAGAGGAGCTACCTCCATTGAAGTGTAATCACAAATCCAAGGTTCAAAATACCAAAATGCATCGTATCAGGAATGTGTCGAGATAACTTCACGAGGCAATATGATACAAACATTTATATAACCCGCATGGGAATGTAACATAAGCATGCATTTTTTTTCTTCTGAAAGATAACCAAAGCTTTATTAAACGAGTGCAAAAGTTGAGAACAGAGTCGTGCTGAGTGTTCAGCAAAGCGGCAAACAAATCATGAGCGAAAGGAGGGAAATGTCTTCTGAAAATGTTGTCAAGAATAAAATGCTAGGAAGCGGGAGTATGACCCCCAACCATGATTCAGAGCAGAAGTAGCACCTGGTTAAAAGGATCTTGCAATTAAGGAAAAAAGTAACATTAAGGGAGAGGCACTGAGGAACACAACCTCATTGGCATCTCTTTGAATTGAAAAGAAAATACAACTATTTCGACAGTGATCTCTGATCTCTAAGATATAAGAAGCCAATTTCAACAGCCCTGTTCATTCCGAAGAAGCCCACTTAGTGGGGTTGTGAGAGCAGGGAAAAGTCTGTTAAAAATGTTATCAACTATAAAAAGCTAGGAAGTGGGAGTGGGAGTGGGAGCCCGAAGCGTGATTCGAAGAGGGTCAGATTAAAGGGGAATCAAACAACAGTGCACTGCTGGTAATATAGAATAATCATAGTTTAAACATCAGTTTGCAAAAGTATGTAAATATTTTTTTTTTGAAAAGTCACATATTATAATAATAAACAAAAGGGAGTGCAAAAACAGTAGACTGCACCACCGAGGGAGCTACACAGACTACTACGAGCCTAGAAACAGCCAATTACAGTCCTTTAAATTTACTACATTAACTGCCCATTCAGCAACTAGAAATCTAGCTTTGGAAGCGACAAAATCTGCTGATTTGGAAATCCCGCTAAAACACCTGCCATTTCTTTCTTCCCAAACGGCCCACCAGACAGCGAGAAGCGACATTCTCCAAAGAGACTAACTTATTCTCCTCGATATAGATGCCAAGCGAAGCCTTTAAAAAACTACCAGCTGAAGAAGGGGCTGCCCAATTCATTTCAAACCGAGAGAGGATATCCTTCCAGATATGGCTAATGAAGGGGCAGTGAATAAATAAATGATTCACCATTTCCTCATTTGACATACAGCAAAGACAGACATTAGAGAGAATCATCCCTTTTTTTCTTAAGTTGTCAATCGTGAGGACTCTATTCTTGCCCACTAACCAAGCACTGTTGTCATGTGCGGTCGCATATGCGCATATTCATGGCCCGATCGCATATGCGGCAGTGGCATATGCGATCGGGGCACATATGCGATCGCATATGCCATATGTGCCAGCATATGCGATCGCATACTGGCCAACGGTCAGATTTCTGACCGTTTTTTGACCCTTTTTTTTTTTTTTTAAATCCGGATTTTTACTCTATATGCATTCTAAACATTCCTACTTACAAAAAAAAGCTCAAACTCTCTCTATTCTCTATTTCTCTTACTACATCCTCTCTTACTAAGCACTTTACATTTTACAATCTACATTCCATCCACTGCTCTCCATCCATATTCCATTTCCATATTTCTTTTCTTTTCTTTCGACTTTCAAGAATCAAGAGGATACAACAAGAATCAAGATTCAAGATTCAAGAATCCAACTCCAAGATACATGATACATGATACATCATTCATACCATCCATATTCAAGAATCAAGATCAAGACAAGAGTCAAGAGACTCAAGACAAGAGACTCCTCACTCCTCTTGTCCTCTCCAATCTCCATCCACTAAGTTTTCTAAGTTCTAACTTCTAAGTTCTAAGTTTCTAATTCTAAGTTTCTAACAACTTCTTTCTATCATTTTTTTTTTAATATTTTGTTCGTTAATTGATTTGTTACTTTCTTAATTGTTAGTTGTTATACAACTTACAACTTACAAGTTTGAAGTTACAACTTACAACTTACAAGTGACAACTTACATTACAAGACTACAAGTTACATCTTACAAGTTATAAGTTACAGCTTACAAGTACAAGTTACAACTTACAACAAGTTACAACAAGATTTCAAGATTACAAGTACAAGACTACAAAGTTACAACAAGATTTGAAGTTGGGAACCTCTTTTAGATTTGTTAGTTGTTAGTTGTTACATTTGTAATTTTACTTTTATTTGTGTGTAAATCTCTCTCTCTCTCTCTCTCTCTCTCTCTCTCTCTCTCTCTCTCTACAAGTGTAAGTGTGTAAACTCAACTCTCTCTCTTTTTCTCATTTTCTTTTCCCTCTTCTTCTCCCTTCTACAAGTGTAAGGGAGAAGAAGAGTTGATGAAGTATTAGTACGTGACGAAGAAACGAAAGAAGAAGAAGTGTATGTGGAAGAAGGAGATGACTCGAATGATGATGATGGTGGTGGTGGTGGTGGTGGTGGACCTGATGGTGATGTGCCACAATGGATGCTAGATCAATGTATATCATGATTATTGATTAGATAAATCATAATTAATAAATACATTTCTTAATTTTGTTTAATGGTTGTTGTCTCATAAGTCTAAGTGTGTTGATGTTGTCGATTGTTTGTTGATAACTTGATATTGAATCATTGATAACTTGATAGTTGATATATTATGTATTGTATCTATCATCTATCATGTAGACATGTACATGTAGTGTTGAATGTTGAATATGGATATTTAATATTTCATAAATCATATTTCATATTTGTTAATTGTTATTTATTGTTAAATGTAACTACTAACTACTAACTACTAACTAAAATGTTAATTGTTAATGTTAAGACTTAAGATCATTTAAGAAGTTAACTATATTGTAATTTGTAAATTACTAAATTGTAAATAGATAATGTATCTATCATGTATGGTTTTATTTTTTTTACTTAAATTAAATGTATTTCATGTCCCAATGACATATAATAATTTATTTTGATTTTTCTGATTTTTTCTTTCTTTGAATTTTTTCTGATTTTTCTGATTTTTTTTTTAATTTTTTGAAAAATGCGAAAAATATATATATATATGCGACCGCATATGCGATTGTGCGATCGCATATGCGCACACGCATATGCAATCGCACAGGATCGCATATGCGATTTGACAACATTGTAACCAAGTGAACCCAACTATCTTAGGAGGAGCTTTGTTCTTCCAGATCTTGTTGGTGAAGGACTCTTCTTCCTTATCCGCTCCTTTATCGATGCACCTGTAAAATGATTTAACTGAGAACTTTCCTGATTTGTGTTTGTTCCAGATTAATTTGTCTTCGCTTTCCATATTTAACTTGACATGCCGAATACAATTTAAAAGAGCCACATACTCTTCAGCCTCATTGTTGCGGAGATTCCTTCTGCATTCCACATTCCAAACTACCACACCCAGATTCATAGCTCAACTGGAAGACTGAGTTGAGATACCTCGTTTCAACACTTGAGGACTTGGTATCGATCCCTAGTGGGGGTGGCTAACATGGAGTGTGTGTACTGACATGGGTGTGTACTAACAAGCTAACCCAAAAAAAAAAAAAAAACCTACCACACCCCCAATAACAGAAAAACTATCAACTATTGAAGTGTCCTGATTTGCCACTATATGGAAAATGCGCGGAAACTTTACTTTTAACACTCCATCCCCTACCCATGAATCTGACCAGAAGCTGATCCTGTCTCCTCTCCCTATTGAGAAGCCGATTTGTTTGAAAACTTCCTCCTTAGTTGATAGGACCCCTTTCCACACTGCTGAAGATCTGAAGATCGATGAAGATTTAGTCCACCAGCCCCCTATCGAACATTCATACTTACTCTTTATTAAAGAATTCCACAAGTAACCATCCTCAGATCCCAATCTCCAAATCCACTTTCCTAGGAGAGCCCTATTCATAGTTTTAAGATCTTTTATTCCCGTCCCTCCATCTACAATATGCTTACATACTTCCTTCCAATTCAAGAGATGAAACTTCTTTTTTTCTTCCTTTCCATGCCATAAGAAATTTCATCTAAGCTTTTCCAATTTTTGTAAGATCACACCCGGGCACAAGAACGAGGACGCAAAAGTATGTAAATATAGCATATATAACGTTAAATCTAGAAGTACGCAAATGTATAGAATCTAGACAACCACAAATTATATCTTTAAGAAGGTGAATTGCACTGACTTTTTCGTTAGAAATGAGTGCTTGACACATGAATGAAAAAATATATATATACAAATGAACTATCCCAGTTACATAGGGTCAATAAAACATTAAGCTGCCCATTCACCATCAAAATCTGGTTAATGCAACATGTGTTATTTATGCAAGCAAGATGTGGAGACAGTCGATCATGTATTTATACATCGGCCATTCACTATCAAAATCTGGTCATACTTTATCTCGGTTTTCAGCCCATCATTGGAGGGGTGGGAAACCAAGGAAAGATCATATGCAGATCATCCTTCCTGCCATTGTTGAGCTGTCTGGGGGGAGAGAAACAATCGGTGTTTCTGCAACTCTGCTGGCACGGTTGATTTGGTGATGAATTGTCGAGTGGGCCTCCTCACTTCCAGCTGTAGCCAATTTTGATTTCTCCTCCTTGTTTAGGATGTAATCAGGGTCCTTTTTTTTTCTTCTTCCTTTTTTGTATTCTTTTCCCGTTCTGGTTCCCAGTGGGTCTTTTCAATAAAATTTCTTTACTCAAAAAAAATAATAATAAATAAATAAATAAAACTTTAAGCTGCCATGATAATCTGAATCCTTGATAAAACTACACACATAACAATCATGGGATCAAAATAAACCAAACAGACGAACCAAGTTGAAACCCATGAGGTCATATTAATGTGAATTTCTTGATCATTCACTCTAGTAAATCATTCTGCTGTAAGCAAAACTAATTCATAATAAGCACCAGAATAGGAAATCAACAGACAAATGCAAGGAAGTCAAAGGAACAGTAAAGAACCAAGTATCTGGTGCTTATAATGGCTTACTTGAAGTTCCAGTAAGTTGACCCTTCAGGGTCCGGTATCCCAGCATTGTTAGTAAATTGGTAGTCTGAACTCCAGTTATCTTTAAATGTACTTAATCTTAACCCCGTGATTCCAGCTGCAACAGAGATTGAAGTTAAAGAAAAGGACAACTTAGATGACTAAATGAGCTCTACGATAAGGAATAAAAAACCTTAAATTGACATAGGTATGTGTTAGCAAAGAAAAGAAATGGCGTGCAGAAAGGAAAATGGAAAGAATACCAAAAAAACAAGACTTACGTGAAGCGTTATGCTTTGGTGCTGCAAAGATCCCAATGAATATGCAAAACAGTGAAAATAGGACAGGGATAAGGAAAGCAGGTGCAACCTTGTTGATAATTTTCACACCACCAAATACAATAAAACATAGAAGGATGGTAACAATGATCCCATAAATTTGCAGGTCATGTACACTGGGAGTGAGTATGGTTTCTTTAACTCCTGCGGTGGCATTAACACTTGCTGCAGTCCCTGCATCAAGAACAAACGAGAAAAGGGGAACACATAATAAGAAGGTTATTATCTAGATTTCTACAATAATTGTCTCAAGCAACACCAGCAAACAGCCTTCGAAAAGAAAAAATCACCAAAGACATTATAATCTTAATGGCACGTAAACAAGCACATCATAGCCATTTAAGTAATAACAATTAGAAAATGTTGAGTTTCATAGAATTGGTCATGATGAAGCAGTATATAAGAAATTATTGATTGTTGAGAGATGAATCATACTCATTCAGAAAGTAAAATACAATATAGAAAGTAAAATCAGATCGTTATTCATTCCAATTCTCTTAGGTCAACAACAGCCTTCGGAATCTACACCTCAATGACATTTGGGCAGGCAACTCATACCCACAATGGCAACATGATAATGAGGCCATGTAGTCTGCCATAATACGAGTAAGAGATCGAAGAATGTGAAAACAAATGCTTGTAGAAAGTACAGTTCATGAAGTTTTCCAGGAATGATTACCTTTAAAAATACCAGCCCCGGGAACTGCATCTAGGAATGTTTCTACAGCTCCCAAGACGTATCTGAAACCACATCGAGGAGCATGTAAGAGGAAAAGCAGAATCATAAAGCTTCTTGCAATAACAAGTTAAGAAAACTCTACTCACAACAACCTATGCTTCAAAAGATAAGTAACTAGGATTTAGGTACTGATCAGTTGTCAACTAATGACCATGAAACATGATAGAAGAAATATACTAGGGGCCTCAATTCTAGTCTTTCAAGTGAAGAGTTAGTCAACTAACAGCTTCACTCAGAAACTTCCTGTTCAAGTTTAGTGACAAAGTATAACTATTTCAAGATATCACAAATGAAAGACAATATACACTTACAGAGATCCAGCAACGGCATTCCCCAGGAAGAAGCACAAGCCAATACTAACACCAACCTCTGGACCAAGGGCTCGGCCAATGAGATAATATGGCCCACCACCCTGAAAATACAAGTTGGAAAAGATCAACATGAAAACATAGAAAGCCAGTCCCATCGTGAACTTGTCAGTAACGGATATTAGATGTATAAGTAACCAGTCTCACTACATAAATGCAAGGACCAGAATGAGTGCATCTTAACCTCAAAAGAGAATAACGCGGATGCAACTAGCTAGATTCACAGAAACATGGAGATTTTTTTTCCTAATATGTTCGAATCAATTATTAGCTAAATAACCCAAACACATCCAACACTAGAATATACCAATGGCTTTTGTCCTTCAAATTACATAGGCTAGTAAATTAAAAGGAATAAGTGGCTAATAATCAAAGTTATGATTGTGTCGGCACACTATCATAACTGAATTACATTGAATTGCCATGTTTAAAATTACATTGGTTCATTGAGCTATGCTGGCTAGTTTGATGGTGGATTGTGTAATTCGATACAGTTCATCTATATATTGTAAACTATAAATTGCAGGCAATATAATCTACAATTGTGATTCACTATTCACTTATGATTAAATAATGTACTGTGACTCCTAGAATGATATGCTTGTTCGTTTGATGGCGGATTGCTTAATTCAAAGACCCACTTCGCCTATAAAATTGTAAACTATAAACTGTAGGCAAGATAATCTACTGTACTTCTAGAATGATAATTTTCAGACGTGTTTATCTTCTATACACATTACAGAACCGATGATATAATCAGGTCCCTACCTCCCACCCTTTCACTATTCACTTATAATTAAATATTGTAGACTGTGACCTGCAGAATGATATGCTTGTTCATTTTTTATTTATTTTTTATTTTTTTGAAGAGTGTCGCCCATAAAATTGTAAACTATAAGCGGTAGCTGGTAGGCAATATAATTTACCGTGACTTCTAGAATAATAATTCTCAGACAAGTTTATCTTCCATATGCATTATACTACTGATAACATAATCAGGTCCCTAGCCCTCCCTTACTCTCGTCGATTCTAAATGCAGTAACATTGTAACTTCCCTCCCTCCACTCCCAAGTCTTTGTAAAAACTTTGTAATTTGGAGATTAATCTTAGGCCTAGGGTCAAACTTGATGATTTTTTACCTAAAAAGGAAGCTAGAAAGGAAAGCAATTTACTGCCAAAAACATGAGAGGATCTCCACTGCCAGTTTAGTATACCTTCATAGCGCCATTAGTTGCAATCGCACTTAATGAAATTGAAGTTAAGAATGTGCATAAGCCACAAAAGGAAACCAACACAAGTGACTCGCCTATGCCCGCCATACCAACAATCCTGCAAAATGATCCACTATTATTAACTATTTCCAAGCATGTGGGAAATGGATCTTACGAAAAGGGTATGTGAAAGGACTACCAAAATCAAGAGCATGCCAGAAGAAAACATAAAATAAACAATTCTTGGATCCAAATCAGAATATTCCCAAAAGAATCAAACGCATGTCAATTCAACCACTACATGCCATCCTAAGGAACAAAAATGTTTGACCAATTAGTTTTCTTAACAGGGAAGAAGAACTAATTCATTTCCTAAAAGAACTTCCACCAAAATCAATAATTGATTACTGAGGAACTGTGTTCGCAATAAAGTAGCATTTTACGAAAGTGGGAATCACCAAAAGCCTGTCGATAACAGGAGGAAAGAGGCATTACAAACTGAAAATGGTGTATATGTCATGTCTAATCTACCATATAGAATCCCAAATTTTATACAACAGCCATTTTAAAATAGATGATAAAAGGAAATAGATTTGAAAACCTTGTTGAAAGTTAAGAAGTATACCATCAAAGGTAGAAAATAATGTTTGTCCATTGATCCCCTTTTTTTCAGTTCCCATGTAGAAATTTTGTTGAAAATAATACATAGAAATTGGTAAATATATGAAGAAAAATGTTTGTCAGTAGTGATAGCCTATCCGATAAGCTCAAAATTTTGTAAAAATAAGCCAAAGGCCTCCAAAGATGGAATATTTATCTAAAATAGTAAATTCATCCAAATCATCGTTAAAAGGCACAGTCATGCTAACCTTCTTACCTTCACTAACTAAACTTACAAGCTACTAACTTTCGTACAGTTGAGATGGGAAAGAACTTTCTTCCATAGGTATGAAATAAATCTAAAATTAGCAACCACATCCTTCTCAACCTCCACACGCATTTTACATTGATTCGGACTTTAGGAACCTTGGCTGGCGTTCAAAGAAAAAATCATCAAAAAGGAAATGAACATGAAGAAAAAAAAAATCCAGGGAGGATAAATTCCTGTTGGATGGATAACGTAAATTTGATTTTCACACTGCAAAGGAAAACATAGAGTAACAATTCAAACATCCCAAGCACAGTATTTGGACTAAAGACTAGTAAAACAGACAAAAATTTGAAAAGAGTGAAGAATTCATTGGGAGACACAAGGAACAAGTCTCATAATAAAGAGCAAAATAACAAATAAAAGAAAATTAGTGGCAGGAAAAAGGTTGTTTTACCAAGAAAATCGGATATAGTAGATAATTCCCAAAATATTCTGCAAGCACGGCACGAATACACCCATCATTGTTCCGAGTTTAACACCAGATGGCTGCAGAAAAAATCAAATCCCACTCATCAAATATACAGAATCTCCATGCGCTGAAAAAAGATAAATGCAAGCAGAAGAGGGAATCATAAAATAATTAACAAAGTTCTTTGGATATATGATTGTCATTCTCAAATAACAGTAGTAATTATTTTTACGCAACCCATGAAATAAGCGTGCATTTCGACTTAAAAATCGGTACATCATCGCAGCACTGCAACATGCTATGGAGAAATGTGTTACCTTGGGTTGTCCAAGAGTGATGGAAACATCCTCGCCATCTCTAGGACTAGAAGGTGTTGGAATTTGTTCCCCTGTCATACTGCAGTTATTTGTTTGATTAATCAATTTATGGCAACTTAAAACCTACCACTTGTATAGATTAACCTATAAAAGTAGATGTTATTATCCACATCCATAAAAATGGATGAATGGCATGCTTTGCTTGTGCCAGTAGACAAAGAATTCAGACAAACGCTACATGATATGAGGCAAAGATTGAAATGATAACAACAGCATGTAGACATAATAAATGAACAAAATGGAAATTCTTCAATTGACAGGCCAAGTACCTCTTAAGACCCAAAATATTGACAAGAGAATCAAACCAAATAACTCCAGTTTTGATTCCCTTTGGGATCCATTGCCTCCTTCATGTGTATCATCTCTTGCAGTGGCCGCCATGTCTGGTTGCGAGGGCACTCTGATTTTTCTTCAATAAAAATTAAGCTATATTTCAGTACTACATTGACAAGAATACTTCTAAATAGAGCAGATAGCAACAACACAAGGAGAGATGAGTCTTTCATACAATTATCACTAAGCATTATGATAATCTAATAAACAAGAGAGGAGTTAAGACATTTTCATGGTAGCACGTCACTAGAAGTAATATGGAATCTAAGAATCTTATAATTGCATTTTCCACACAATATAGCCAGTTAACTGAAAGTGCCATCAGAAAAGTCTTGTGGAAACCAGCAATTGGTCCAATGAGATGCCTTTTTTGGATATAGTCTGGAGTTGCCTTCTTTTTCGTTTACCTATAAAAAATAAAATAAAATAAAATGCAACCCAGACTATCTCCAGAGAAAGCAAGTATTTCATTGGACCTGTGCTTAAAAGGAAGAGGGTCACTAGCCAGGATAAAAATCAATTTAGGGAACAGGAAATTGATGTTCAAGGAATGATGAAGCGAGAGAGGAATTTGAACCCAAAAGTAAGAGTAGAAATTTTTCAGCAGGCCAAATAAGACTAAAATTATAAATATGAATTGGAGATTCAATCTTCCTCTTAGATGCCCACAAAGATAGAAGAAACTCTCCGAAGTGATGGAACCATGTGTGGACTAACTTGATCTCACATGTGGGGCCCCACATGAACACATGCTTGGAACCCATAGTCTCACTCTTAATCTTGGTATTAGCATTTGTTTGCTTATTATTATTATTATTAATTATTTTCCTTTATGCCTTGTAATGACCAAGACATCCCTGCTTAAGTAAAATAAGCGAGGGTATTTTAATACTTTCATTAGAATTAGGGTTGCCTTTCTTTCTAGCAATTAAATACGACCGCCAGCAATATAGTCTCATTAGGCGGTTTGAGAATAAAAGTTGCTTCTCTTGGAAAAATATTCATCCTCTTGCATGCGTTGCATTGAAGGGCATGTGTTTCCATTGATCTTAGCTTCTTGTTATATCTTTTTACCATGTGATCGCTCCCCGGTGCTTCCTATGCATAGTAAGGACTGTTGAATATATTCCAACAGCCTTCTAGTAAAGTACAACTAGAATATAATCACTCTCTTGAAAAGAGAGAAAAAGAAAAACCTCTAAACTTTACTGCAATCAATAAAAAAATTATATAGAATAGAACATATGCATGGCCTTACAGGTCATCTATTGCCCTTGATAAAATAAAAATAAAATAAATAAATAAAATCACAGTTAGAAATAAAATCCTACTGTCATCGCATTAGTCATGTTCTTTCCTTAATAAAATAAGAAGGTTTTAGAACACAGACCAGACCTCGACACATGTTTGTGGGCAGTTCAGTCCAACTGCTCAGACCTATGCTGACCCATGAATTTCCTTAATCTAAAACCATGAAAAATGTGAGCATTTAGCAAAAATATGTCCCGTAGCTGACCTAAGTTCCTAGCGACCCAGCCTGTTTTGGTTTACAGTTCTGGCCTTAACCGCTCTTGTTCTGGTCGGGGTTTGAAAATTTGAATAAGAAAACCCTTGCTGAACAAGTTGGACTAACCAATAAAAGCTCCAAAAATTAGCAAACATTGCTCAAACGAATGGCCAATAGGGACTGTATGATTTACGTAATACCCAAGAAGTAATCGAATAGACTGTGGACCCCAATACTAATTGATTCATGTATTTAACAGTGGTGTTATGTGCTCCACAGTCCACTCAGACAATTATTTTGGCCCCCATATCATATTGTGAGGTCCATAGGTCAATTGGAATTTGAATGTTCTAAAATCATTTCCCCAGTCCATATTTGGACTCCTAAGGGTGCATCAAGGAACCATTCATGTTTCTTTCAACATTGTTATTGAAGAATTAGAACACTTAATGTGCAAGGGCCATTGGCTGCCTGAGGAACAAGCTACATGCTCAAAGCCAGAGATCTAAAGGTAGCGTCATGAGGTGAGACATTCATCTGGGCCTCTTGGAGACTAAGCATGAGAGTAGCTTCTTGACATGCCTACCAAATAACCCTTTTTCAATTAAAATAAAAAAATAAATATTAATATAATAATATATGCTAGACAAATAAGATAAAAAATAATAAGGAAAATTAAATTTTAAAGACAGCTGAGAAAGAAGGAAACACAAACTGAAGGCATTAACTAAATCAATATAAACAAGCTAAATTGCTCCTACAAGAAAAAGATGTCCAAAACCTTTACTTGTTATATGTGCCAACCAAAAACTCTTTTATGTTCGTCTGTGGTGACTTTGTATCTAAGTTACCTGAGTATGAACACGGGAATTGAGTATGGCAAGGATTAGGATCCTCTAAATCCAAATTCTCAGTACGTTAGTACGGCAAGGATTAGATATTGTTCAGTACTATAATCATGTCAAAAGACTTCTAACAATAAGGAAAATTGAATTGTGCTGCTTTTTCTTAATTATATATAACTAATAGTTCTGAAATCCAATGCACTTGGATTTCAAGTCTCAGGACAGGGCTCCGTAATAAATGTATCTAATTCAGGTACTCAATGTTTTGTAAGGATCCAAGTATCATAGCTTCACATTGCTTTCTTCATGGAGACAGCCCAAGTCCATGCCCAAAGTCGAAGCCCGAGTAAGGCCTAGGCCCATACCCAAGTGTAGGCTGGTAACTTGCATGCAAGCCAAGGTGCCAGGGGACTATAGGATATGTAAGTCATTAAAAAGGGTATTGGCCTAAGAAAGGTGAAATGCATGGAAACTATTAATCATATGCAACTCCTTCAACAAGTTTGTTCTTCCATAAAAAGCCGGTTTACTAGTTTAGTTTCTCTTTTAAGCATGAACGTGTGAAAAGAAAAATTTTCATCACTTGCTTGCTTCCTTGGTGGTGTATCTCCTTCAACCCTTAGGGGGGTAACATCTGTAATAGATTGGTGTGACTCCAGTCTGGAATAGAGGTCTAAGTTGAGACTCCGAGGAGTCAATTTGAGGTTGTGTGGGTCTACCATTATCCTTCCTTTCTACCCTTATCTTTAAATTTTCTGATCTTCGACAATCACATAAATCCATCTTCAATTCTTCACTCTTGTTTGACCAATCCTAAACCTCATCCAACCATTGTTTGGAGTATCCCAAATATTATCAGATATCCCCAATATTATCTTTATCTCCAGCTCGGTGATACCACTAACACTGGTAGCGATACCATAACACTAGTAGTCTCAAAGATTCCAAGTATCGACATGTATCGCTAAGTATCTCCAATGTATCGATATCACCGATGTATCACCAATATTTTCGAACTACGTAAATTCCAGGCGTCACTTGTATCACCAATATATCGATATCGCCAATATTTTCAACTCTGTAAATTCCAAGTGTCACTTGTATCGCCAATGTATTGGAAATATTTCGATAATATCGCTAAAAATATGTTTATTAAAAATTTCTATTTCAAATTCTTTTATGGGCACATGGTTTTATGTCATGTTCAATGGTCAACGATAATATCAATCATGTCTCAATATTACGTTATCGCAACATGGGCAATATTGAGACTACATACAATCTTTCGTTTCCTTTCCAGTTGTCAACGGTTTTGGGGCAAAATATCATGTGTTATCAATATTCTAAAATATGAGTGATGTTTGGATGAAAGGTTGAATGGTTGGATGGATAGATGGATTGGATGGGATGGTTGGATTGGTTTCTTACGACATCACAACTTTTTATTTTTATTTTTAAAGCAACGAAGAAGATTTTTAGAAACAGAAGAAGCATACAAAGAAGACTGCTGAGATAGCAGTCAAACAGCAAACTAAGCACCTAAGAAAGCTAGATCATAGTCCTTAAGCCCCATTAAATTAAAGACCCCATCAACCATCAGCTTTTTGGCAAAGGATCCCACTTCTTTTGCAGTAGAGCGTCATTGAAGCATCTATCATTCCTTTCTATCCAGACTGCCACCAGATTGCAATAATGGACATTCTCCATATCTTTGTTTGCACTTTACCCAGATTGAATCCCTGCCAAGCTGCTAGGAAGGAGGCTGCAGTATTAGGGAAACAGCCAACTATCTTAAATCTAGGCCAGAAATCCCACCAAATCTGGGTAATGAAGGGACAGTGGACGAAAAGATGGTCGACCGACTCCTCACTACACATACAACAGAGACATATATTAACAATCTGCATCCCACGCTTTCTGAGATTGTCGAAAAGATGGTCGACCGACATCACAACAATTTTTAGGCCCCATTGAATGAAAACTTATTATGTGTGCATTCTTTTTACAATTTTTTTATCCTAGATATGCAAATATGTGTTTTTAGCATCTCTTGAAGTTTCACTGAAAAATATCGCCGTTTTCCCCATGTTTCCCCACATTTCTGGTTATCAGTGATATTAACAGCGATATTGATATTATTTCCATATCCTCGGCCAACGAAACTTGTAGCGATACAAATACTCCGAACGCTAATCTAACCCCATAACCTAAGTACACGACACCACCCTTTCATATGCCTTACATTAAATTTGGTATCAGAGTAAGTTTTACAGATCATGACTCTTGGAACATTATGCCAACCCATTGTGGTAGGTCATACACTGATGCAGGACATGAAATTCAAATATGATGTGCAAGAATTCAGGCTTAGATCATACTAATTTAGAAACAATTACACAAATTCCACATCCCACATGATAGTCCAAACATTCAATGAAAGAGGTATCTATGCGGTCCAGGCCTACACATTATAGGGTTGGATCAATAAAAATTATGAACCAAACGATACTCAAAGATAAGAAATATTCATCCACACATGTGTAGTAATCAGTCTCTAATCCAAGGGATTCAGAAATTCCAATTCGAGGAACGGTAAAAAAGGGCATAAAATTGGAGAATTGAGTAATTTAGGGTTGGGTTTAGGGATTTTGGGTGAAACCGGAGTGGAAGGAGAGAGACGAACCAGAGAAGTACCGCACGCGTGGACAACACAATGGCCCAGACGTACGTACGTGTGATCCTGGCCGCATGTGTGTGGGGTCCACTATTCAAAAAATGCCACCTAGGCCCTGGTCAGCCAGGGATGGACTCCAAAACTCTCAATCTCAGCTCGATCCGATATACGGTTTGTGTATGGTGCTCCGTCGAAGTTTCAGCCCTCCTATAGAGTCAGATTCTAAAATTCTGTTGTAGGAAGGAGAATTGCTGCAATAGATGATTGATTCGAAGTATAGATGATGGGTGAGATGAGAAGAAGAGATGGTAGAAGATGGGTAGTAGAGATGGCGATGGATGGGGGCGAATCAGGATAGATGTGACTTGGCACCACGGTAGTTAACCCTTCGATGAAGGAAGGGCTTCGCACCCAATTAGGCTTCACAACTCAGAGAGTAGGAAAACGCAGAATTTTTATTAATCTTTCATGAATCAAAAGAACTACAAAGGGTGTCTATTTATAAAAACCCTATACCCCAAAACTCGAGCCATGTGCGCAACCTATTACTTGGCGATAAAGTAAACTAAAATAAAAACCAAACAAAGAAATTTAAAGCGTTCATGATGTTCTAAATAATAACAATAAGCAAACCTAAAATATGAAATCAATCCGACTCGTGCATCATGATCATGAGATCCCATGGTGGGCTTTTCTTGATTGTCGGGCCCACTCTTTTGAATCAAAACTTCGTCTCCTAACTAGGAGGCCCTCCCTGGACGTCGTCATCGAGTCAGATCGACGGTGGGGCCCTCCTTCGTACATACGTGCGTAGGAGGCGGCGTGCGTGCGCATGTGCGCGTAATGTCCCCATCATACACCCTTGTGATGTCGGACAATCAAACGGACGAGTTGATTATGGAGTTGATGCAACAAATAACTTCAATTGTCGCGACAAGTTGATAGGATATCTACTCAGAGAGCTCACACACTCTAGAAAACCCAACGGTGTTAAATGATGGAGCTAGAATGACGAGAAGGGCAACGAGGAGATGAAAATCAAGTGATGACCCGTCAATCTTGTACACCAACTCCAGGTTGTGAGAAATGTGGCAATCTTGAAGGAGGCTGCAAGGAAGGAAGCTTATGGAGGGCTTTCAAAATCCTTGATCAAGGGATTCAAGCCACACGACACCTACGATTATGTTAAAGGAAGTATGCCTGACATTGCTGATTTTTTGTTGACAACTGAATACGTTGGCTTTGATTGGTTGGTGTCAATTGATGATTATTTTGATTGGTACTCGATGTTGGAGTAGAACGTTTCATTTGTGATAGAAAAATTGAAGGGGCCAATTTGTGGTGGCAGTGTAGAGTGTAGCTTTCACCTCACTTATATCCACTTTTAGCCCATTGGAGGGCATCACACCCCTCTAGCCGGACCAAATCAATTAACGCATTCCACCACTGCTTTCCAATCCCAGTGAATATCTTCCCTGTTAATGATGTTACTATACATGAAGTTCTTATGATGTGAGTCCAATTAATAATATATTTATTTATATGGTAGCTAGCGACATCTATGTCACAACCTTTCCCTTATATATCCTTATTATTCACCTCTCCAAATGCCCCACAAACTAGCAAGGGAAAATGCTTCGTAAAAAATGACCGGTGGAAGGAAAACGGTCCTTGCAGATCAAGCCACCACCAAATCCACCATGAGCATTGGCATAACCCAAGATACCTGATAACTTTTTTTTCAAGGAAACTATTCATAAATGAGATGGCCAGGCTACAAAGAATTACAAAAATCACAAAATTACTATTAAAAAAAAAAAAAAAAAATCCCCAATCCTTTGCAACTAAGCTACATCCACGAAATTTAACAGACACCGATGGCCATTCTATAACATTGGATTTTGCCCTATCAAATACTCCCTTGGCTTTCCAAACACTCCTCGAAAGCACCTGCCATTCCTTTACCCCCAAATTGCCCATAACCCTACAAGAAGAGACATCCTCCACACTACTCTTCCCAATTTGCCATTACCCCCTCCATACCATTGCCAAAAGAACCCCTCGATCGAGCTTGGCATCACCCATGACATCCCAAAAATCCCAAAGAGACTTTCCCACACCTCCCTTGCAAATGGGCAATGTAGGAAGAGATGTTCTATTGAATAAAAATGATGCACACCGATAATCGAATCAATGAGATCTCAACAACCGACTCATTAGAATAATGAATAACACATCCACAAGAATATTGGAGAGAGAGACATCTTCATTGAAATTGAAACTTCTTCACTTCATACAAATACTTCAACGAAAGTCACAAAAATTGGAAAATGTAGTGCCTTCCCCTCATAGAACAAAAACTTTTATAGACCTTTAAAGACCCACCCTAAAACCTCTATGAATCTTTAATTAAGATCTTCCAACTATTAGATTAATTTTCATATCAATCTAAGATGGCAACAACCCTACTACAAAGCCTAAAAAGAAGGGTAATCTCTACACCAAATAGGTGCATTATGTGCAGAAGGGATGAGGAGACCAGCAACCATCCGTTTTTACATTGTCTGGTTGCAACAAACAATCTGGAATCATGTTCTTTCATAAGTTAAAACTTGCGTGGGTATTCTTCCAATTCCGATTGATGGCGTACGGTTTCCTCAGTAGGAGCAGAAGTCCATTTAAGAGCAAAACAAAGATTTTGGAATCTTGTTTCGTTTGCAATATGTTGGGAGATTTGGAAGAAACGGAACAACAGGATCTACAACAATAAGCAATTGTCCACGGAAGTGATACTAGAAATATTAAAGTGTCGGTAGCCATTTGGGCTTCAGGTTCTACAGCAATCTCAGATTGTTCCATTTTAGATATGCAAAGTGAATAGCCTCGGTCAGCGTCAGCTTCACTCTCCGACAAGGTATTAAAAAACAGTTACATAACAGCCACAACTTAATTGTAACGATGGTAACCATTACACATTATAGGACCATAACAGCCATTACAAAAAAAAGGGGGGTGTATAACCTCGTAACGATCCATTACAGGGCCGAAACTACTTTTTTTTTTTTTCTTAAATTTTAAAAAAAAAAAAATAAATAAATTAAATTAAAATAAAAAAAAAAAAATTTAAAAAAAAAAAAATAATAAAAGAGGCCATAATGGAGCGGCCGTTACGACCACCATTAACGTTATGAAATACTTTGCTCTCTGGACTAGGATCGATGGTGGCACCGTCCCCTCCCATGACCGCTTGTCTCAAGCTGAACATTATTTGTAGTTTGTTTGGACCGGACGGCAAAGTAGGCATAAGGGCACAGCACTGGTTTGACTTTTTTTCTTTTAAAAAAAAGAGGCGATAATGGAGTGGTCGTTACAACCACCATTAACGTTATGAAATACCTTACTTTCTGGACTCGGATCAATGGTGGGCACCGTCCCCTCCCATGACCGCTTGTCTCAAGATGAACATTTATTTGCAACTTGTTTGGACCGGACAGCAAAGTAGACCATAGGGAATAGTTGGTTTTAAGGATTTAGGGAGCAAAATGAATAAGAAAAGGAGGAGCAAGAGAAAAGTGTGAGAGATTATAAGAGCATTGAGAGAGATGCTTCTTGGTGTGTTGGGGCAACAAACCCTCCACACCTTTTATAAAGGCCAAGAATATAGAAAACATAGTCCACAAGAGTATACAAGTACAACACTATATATATACTCACACCCAAAAAGACATAATAATAACACGCTACTCTTCCTATACTCCCCCTCAAGTTAGAGCACAGATATTGATCATGCCCGACTTGCTAGTGATACAAAGAAGAGCATCCCAACTAAGAGACTTAGTGAACATCAGCCAACTGGTCTCCAGTGCAAACAAATGGTCACAATTTCCTTGTTAGCCATTTTCTCCCGAATGAAGTGAAACTAATCTCAACGTGCTTCGTGTGCTCATGAAACACTGAATTGCTAGCAATATGAATGGTAACTTGATTATCACAATGCAAAGGATGGGTAATGGTTGGATGTTTATTAGTTGGTTGGATGGATGGATGTGTCTGCATTCATGCATCCATGGATGTATGGATGGATGGATCATGCATGTGTATGATATATGTATTTGTCATCGTATGTGTGTATATATATGCATCCATGGAAATTCTCAAAAATTTTTTGCTTCCAAAAGTACCCCTTTTTAAGGTATTGAATTGTTGCGCAATACAAAATCACCTTTAACTGTGAAATTTCTTTATGCCCCACCATGATTTATGTGTTTGATCCACACCGTCCATCAACTTTTTCAGATAATTTAAGGTGTAATCCAATAAAGAAGCAGGTCCAATGATAATTGGACCATAAGGTGGGGATGAACGTCCACCGTTAAAAACTTCTTCAGAGCTGGAGAAGTTTCGGATCAAGCTGATATTTGTGTTTTCACTTCATCCAGTCTACATGACCTAATGAATAGGTTGGATGGTAAAAAAACATCACAGTGGACCTGTGAATTTTTTAATGGCGAAAATCATTATCCTGCTGCTATTTTTGGTGTGGTCCATTGAGTGTTGGATTGCCTCATTTTGTGTTCACGCCTTAAAATAATCTGAGAAAAGGAATTGACAGTTTGAATGTACAGATACATCACGGTGGGCCGGCCCACAAAACTGCCCGTTCGGAGCAGGGACGGGTGGGGGTAGTACGCAATCCGCGTCCTCGTGGAAGGCTCTCGCATGAAGTTCCTGGGCTGGGAACTTTGGTGGGGCCTACCGTGATGTTTGTGAGAAATCCACCCCGTCCATCCGTTTTTGATATCATTTTAGGACTTGAGAGAAAAATTGAGAAGGATCCAAGATTCAAGTGGGCCACAATAAAGGAAAATGTGTACAGGGAAAATTCCTGGCGTTGAAACGTTCCTGGCGTAGACAATGATGTTATATGCCATCTATACCGTTTATAATGTCATTCATACTGGGATGAAATGAAAATAAAAATATTATCCTGATTCAAAGCTTCTGTGGCCACACAAATATTTCAACTGTTGACGTTCAATACTCACATTTGTGGCCCACCTGAGTATCAAATACGGTTCATTTTTGTCCTTATGTCCTAAAATAAACTCACAAAAGGATGAATGGAGTGAATTCTCACAAACATCACGGTAGGCCCACCTAAGTTCCCAGTGCAGTAAGCAGTAACTTCATGCGAGAGCCTTCCGCGAGGAATCCCCGTCCGAGTCAGGGACGAGATTGGTAAGCGGATTGGCTGGTGATTGACGTAAGCAAGTTATGTGGGTCCCATCATGATGTTTTTGTTATATCCAAATCGTCCATCCATTTTGCGAGCTCGTCGTAAGACTTGAGCTGAAAAATAAGACATATATAAAGATAAACTGGACCACACTGTAAAAAGAAATAGGGGATTGAACATGTACCATTGAAACCCTTTTGGGGTCACAGAAGTTTCGGATCAATAAGAAATTTGTTTTTCCTCTTCATCAAGATATTTTTGACCTTATGAATACATCAGATGGAAAATAAATGTTATAGTGGGCCTGTGAATTTTTTAACGGTGAAAATCATTATCCCACTGTTATTTTTGGTGTGGTCCATTTGAGTTTTGGATATGATTCATTTTTTGGACAATGCTCTAAAATAATCTTGAAAAATTTATGAACGGTGCGGATATAATAAATACATTATTGTAGGGCCCATGTAACTTTGATCTCCTTTGAAACCTTCGCACAAGGCGGACCTCGAGGAGCGTCTTTGCATGACACCTATCCACGTATCAACCGATTGGCTACTCCCCCAGCCACCAGCCTGGTGGGTGATGGTCAGTGCTATGAGGCCCCATGATGTATGTGTTTCATCCATTCAGTTCATTCATTTTTTACATAACATTTTACATCTCCATCCCAAAAAATTCCACCACACTTATACATACAAATCATTAATTTGCAATCTTTCATTCAAATAATGATATTTTAATTTTCTATTAAGTATTTTATAGTTTATTTAAATTAAATAAAATAATTCATTTTCATTTAATAAAAAAAATTTCTTAATAATGTAAAAAATTCCAAACATGAGATAGGGGCAAATGTGTCAAATCAACATATTTCAGACAATTCATATGTTTGTTAACAAACAGAGTGTTTCAAATTCAGTACTTAATTTTCAGACTTCAGCCGTAATTACCAAACAAGTTTTTTGACTTCAGATTTCAGATTCCGGCTTCAGATTTCAGATTCAGCTTCAGATTTCAGATTCAGGCTTTAGACTTCAGATTTAACAAACGGGGCCTTAGTAAGAACATCAGCCAACTGGTCTCCAGTGCAAACAAATGGAGTCATAATTTTCTTGTTAGCCATTTTCTCCCGAATGAAGTGAAAACTAATCTCAACGTGCTTCGTATGCTCATGAAACACTGAATGCTAGCAATATGAATGGTAACTTGATTATCACAATGCAAAGGATGGGTAATGGTTGGATGGTTTATTAGTTGGTTAGATGGATGGATGTGTCTGCATTCATGCATCCATGGATGTATGGATGGATGGATCATGCATGTGTATGAATATATGTATTTGTCATCGTATGTGTGTATATATGCATCCATGGAAATTCTCAAAAAAATATTTTGTGTGTGCACGCACGCATGTACACACACATGAAAATGGTTTCCTATAAACCAGACCGTGAGAGACCTTATAATTGTGAGAAAACATGGGGCGACTCGGATGGGCCCTACTGTGCCACTCCGATCACCAGATGCGTAAAAAAAATTTAGTTGCAGGGCTTAAAACCAAGTAGATTCATGATTCAAGTGGGCCACAGAAACCGTTGGGAGGGGACACCTAACCTTAATTTTTTTACATGGCCCACCGTGATGTTTATGTACAATCTACTTCGAGCATTAGTTGCGTCATCCAACGTTATGTCCAAGATCCAAAGTTTAGGCTAACTCATGATTTAGGGTGAATTTCAGCTTACTTCATCGAGCCGTCGCGAATCGGTGATCGTGGAGGGGAAGAAGAGATCCAGAGGAATCAGCGGATGATATTTGAAGCACGGCTCGATCGTGTGCGACGACGGGCTGGTTGCCGCCCTCTCTGCGCGGAGAGCTCCTCCTCGTTGCCCTCGATTTCGCCATTTTCCATGGATTTTCTCGGATCTGGAGAGAGAGAGAAGAGAGAGAGAGAGAGTTTCAGATCTCTGAAAAAGCGTAGGATCTTATTGCTATAAAAGGGGCTAAATGGAAATTGTTTTGGATTTGGGGTGTTTCTTGTAAATGAAATCTGAATTTGAAGGAAAGGAGACGGAATGAAATGGGTGAAGAACTTTGATAATCTGGCAGCGTGTGATAGATGATACTCAGGCTCTTAAAAATGGCACACGTAGCATACAAGTAATTAAATTAAACCGTCCAATTAAGGAAACCGGTATAGATGTATCATGAACAAAAAAGGTTAAGCTTATTTAATTATCTTCATATCAGATTGGTTGACATTCATTGGACAGTTAAAATGAAAACATCCACGGTTCTATTTTCCCAATTCAGTGTCCGACGATCAAAGGTTAGGATCGTTCAAACAAACTGATCTTGGGATTTTAACTTGGACAAAGTAGAGTGCTCATTATATTCGGTTCTATTCAAGTTAATATATTCAACGTATACAATTTCTAAGAGCCTGCGTATAAGCATCATATGCAGCCTGAGTATCATATTACTCCTCCGGATAAAGAGGGTACGGAGATTGTAGTTCCAGAAGAGAAAATAGTTCGATACTCTGGCAGAGCGTGGTGGATGATACGCAGGAAGTTAAAATTTATTGAGAACTTGCATATGTTGCGTAAAATAATTCAAAATAATACGTTTCAAATTATATATCTGAGTTAATTTGTTCTAATTTACAAAAAATTACACTAACTTAGATATCTAAAAATTAGATTTCTGGATATTTATTGACGATTAAAACTGAAACATCCAACGGTCTATTTCAGAAAAAATGTGTCCATTAATCGGAACTTAGGATTATTTTAAAAAAATTATTTTTAAAGTGTAAGTATATACGGTGGGATCCACATTTAGGTCGGTTTATTTCAGTTAGTTCTTTTCACTTGTACAATTCTAAGTGCCTGCGGATCAAGAGTCAAACGTAGCCAGAGTATATAAATAACTCCCCTTTGTTTGGAATACATCGCCACGTATAAACAATACAGAACATCGGGACATTAGCCGTTGGATTTGGATTCTTCTCATCGATCCAAACCGTTTATCTGATAGGAAACCGTTTGGTAGGGGAGATCCAAAAGATGATGATGACCGTCCATTTCACAAAGGTGATGAAGACCGTCCATATTTAAACCTACAGACATAAATGAATAAAGGGTTGAAACAGACACAATCTAGATTACCATATAAAGTCTGACCTATCATATAAACGATTTGGATCATTGAAAGATTAAAACAGATTTGGATGCCAAAGTTCGTATGTATTTTTCTCGGATCTGGAGAGAGAGAGAGAGAGAGAGAGAGCTTTTCAGATTCTGAAAGAAAAAGCGTAGGACTTATTGTATATAAAGGGGCTAAATGGAAATTGTTTTGAGATTTGGGGTGTTTCTTGTAAATGAAATCTGAATTTGAAGAAGAAAGAGACGGAATGAAATGGGTGAAGAACTTTGATAATCTGGCAGCGTGTGATAGATGATACTCAGGCTCTTAAAAATGGCACACGTAGCATACAAGTAATTAAATTAAACCGTCCAAATTAAGGAAACGGTATAGATGTATCATGAACAAAAAAGGTTAAGCTTATTTAATTATCTTCATATCAGATTGGTTGACATTCATTGGACAGTTAAAAATGAAAACATCCAACGGTTCTATTTCCCCAATTCAGTGTCCGACGATCAAAGGTTAGGATCGTTCAAACAATCTGATCTTGGGATTTAACTTGGACAAAGAGAGTGCTCATTATATTCGGTTCTATTCAAGTTAATATATTCAACGTATACAATTTCTAAGAGCCTGCGTATGAAGCATCATATGCAGCCTGAGTATCATATAACTCCTCGGATAAAGAGGTACGGAGATTGTAGTTCCAGAAGAGAAAATAGTTCGATACTCTGGCAGAGCGTGGTGGATGATACGCAGGAAGTTAAAATTATTGAGAAATTGCATATGTTGCGTAAAATTAATTCAAAAAATCCGTTCAAATTATATCTCTGAGTTAATTTGTTCTATTTACCGAAAATTACACTAACTTAGATATCTAAAAATTAGATTTCTGGATATTTATTGGACGATTAAAACTGAAACATCCAACGGTCTTATTTCAGAAAAAATGTGTCCATTAATCAGAACTTAGGATTATTTTTTTAAAAAATTATTTTTAAAGTGTAATTTATATACGGTGGGATCCACATTTTAGTCGGTTTATTTCAGTTAGTTCTTTTCACTTGTACAATTCTAAGTGCCTGCGGATCAAGAGTCAAACGTAGCCAGAGTATAAAATAACTCCCCTTTGTTTGGAATACATCGCCACGTATAAACAATACAGAACATCGGGACATTAGCCGTTGGATTTGGATTCTTCTCATCGATCCAAACCGTTTATCTGATAGGAATACCGTTTGGTAGGGTAGATCCAAAAATATGATGATGACCGTCCATATTCACAAAGGTGATGAAGACCGTCCATATTTAAACCTGCAGACATAAATGAATAAAGGGTTGAAACAGACACAATCTAGATACCATATAAAGTCTGACCTATCATATAAACGATTTGGATCATTGAAAGATAAAATAGATTTGGATGCCAAAGTTCGTATGTATTGTGTTATAATACATCCGGATGTATTCGAGCAAACATCAAGAGGAGGAAATTAGGGGACGTGAAAATGAAATATGGATACTCCGGCAGCGCATGACACTTGGTACACAGGCACTTCTTGAAATGTACACGTGGCATATATTAGAAAATATTAAACTGATTAAATTGTGGAGCCTAATTTTTTTTAACTCAGATACCGAAATCAGAAAATTTGAACAATCCTGACCTGTAATTCATTGACACTTGTTTGTTGGAACAGGAATGTTGAATTTATTTCATTCTTAACCGTCCAATAATTGCTTACCAATCTGATAATATGATTATAAAATAAACCTGAATTTTTTTTCTATTATACATATAAACTAGTGCATAGAATTTGGACCGTTCAATTTGAACTAATTTTAAGCCACGTTTGAAATTTATATGTATGTTCTGAGTGCCTGCGTATTAACATCATACGCTATCGGAGTATCAAAGTTTTCCAATCCTGAGGCTTTTCAAAAATGGAGGCTGAGAAAATGACGGGAAAATGGGATATCCGGTGTATGTCTGTCCGTATGTAGCTTGGATAATCCTACACGCCCGCACAAGTCCGTTCTTGGTACACGTACGAGACATCGGGGACGTTCAATGGGTTGGTCGCCTCATGCATGTGTCCTAGGTATGTTACTTGGCCGGGATGCATTCCATCTGGGCCATACGTGTGGGATGAATCTGAACCGTTCGGTGATCTGTTGCGTCGGGGTCCATGTAGAAACGGGAAGTACCCCCGCGAGGAGCAAACGCTTTCACGCGCGAAAGTGTTACACGTGCGTTAAGCCCAATTGGCTCATCGGGCATGGCCCACTTTGAAGATTCCCTGGCACAAAAAGCCATTCTGGTACACTTCGGGCGGGCTGTACTTTGAATTTGAACTATTGAGCAATATCCTTGAACCGTCCATTTCTTCCGTACAAATCCGGCCCACCACATTAGCAGGCCGGCCTGATCTTCAATCCCAGGGCAACTAGTTGGTGGACCCCACTTGATGAGAGGCATGATCTTACAAAGGTTTGCCATTTAGGGCTGTACACTAACTAAGTTAGCTAGCACGGTTAGCTTGCTCAACTCGACTAGACTCCCTCAAAAAAGCTTGATCAACTTGGTTTGAAGCTGACTTCAAGTTGGTCAACCTTATTTTTTGAGCTTGAAAACATTTTGAATTGAATTTAAGCTTGTTCCAGCCGACATATCTCAGATCAAACCTCAACTCGTATCAAACATAGTTCTAATAAGTTCCGTGCTTTGGTAATTTTGATATTTTATGTTGCCTTCAAAGTGTTTGATAAAATACCTGTAAAATTATTATTACTATCTTGCATACGGTGAGTATTTGAAGGTATGGCCTGTGTTTATAAAAATAATGTACCAGTAAACCTGGCTCGATATTAGCTTGAACGCACATTGAGTTGGCCGAGCTGCTATTGAATTGGGCCAAGTTGGCTACTCAAGCGCGAGGATCAAGCCAAGCCAAGTTCAAGCTAAGCTTAGCTAGTGGCCGAGTCAAGTCATGTTGTGTCAGCTTGTAATGGTTCGACTTGTGTATGGCACTGGCCCGGCCGTCGCAATCGGTGCCTGAATAAAAACAAACAAGGGGAGAGGACGCGTCTCCATTTTATTTTTTTGTACAAGTGGCCCACCTAATGAGTGGACTGATGCACATAGACAAAAGGCTTCCTCCTTCACATGAGCTCAATGCTGGCACGTGTATGTACCAATTCACAGAGGGGGAAGGATTAGATGGGTTAGGATGCATGGTAATTACAGTACTTTCGAGCTTTTTGAGGCCCACCCTTGTTGTGGATGTAGGATCCAAACCGTTCATCGGAAAGATCTCCTCGTGGGTAATGTATATCACAAGAATCATTCCTATCTAAAGCTCATAGGGAACAGACAACAGGGAGCAATGTGCAATCAAGCGTACAGCCTATACGTTTGCTAATTGCTGCCTGCCTAAATTTTTTTATTATTATTATTTTTTTTTTTACGTTTTCCCTTGATCCTGGTGTGGGCACACCTAATGAATGGATTGGATGGCATATACAAAACAAAGTGGGCCCCACATCCCATCCAAAAGTTTTTACGGTCGGCGTCCCTGCCCAACGTCCCACATCGTTCCATTTGGTGCGACCCATCTAATCTATCGATCAGGATGGAATTTAGCGTATATGTGTAACATTTTAGGACGCGTCTAATGGACGGGTTGGATGGATGGCCCTATACAGCTCACACGTATGGCAATTCGCACGCGGTTGAACGTTTGTGATCATTCCCGGATGGGCGTTCCATGGCTACACGCAAGAGTTACATCCGGAATGTGAACTGCTTTTCAATCTTCCCAACTATTTTCTCATGCACGAGTAGCCCACCTGGGCACGTGCAAAGACAGGGACCCAAACAGATGAACGACCAAGATCTAAAATAAATGTCCAGTGGGCGCGTGTGCATTGTAGGATGTGATGCTGCGTAGAAAGATAGCCCATCTTTTTTTCTGCCCATTAGAGCCATAGCGCATTTGGACGCCGTTCATCTGGTGGGCCACATATGATGGGACGGCCATGCCCCAGGTTCTCCCCTATAGATGACCCTAGCCGTCCAATTCATCAGTTGCAGATGTACAAATACAACCTGCGGTGCATATTTTCCATCTGCCGCACGACTGTCACCATACAACCTGCGGCCGCGTATTGACTGACCATGACCCAAACCAAGCAGAAAATCCAACTGTATGGAGGCGGATTGCATGGAGACCCGGTAGGTCCACGTAGCATGTAGAAAAACTAGATAATTACGATTTCGGGGTGGATGGAATTCCATCCATCGCAGACAGTGATGCCAACCATTCGTCTGGTGGGCCCCGTATTGACTGACCATGACCCAAACCCAGCAGAAAATCCAAATGTATGGACGCGGATTGCATGCAGACCCGGTCACCATCGATATCCCTGGTGACCTGACTTTGAGGCCCACCATCATGTTAATGTGCCATCCAACCTGATTTAAGGTCACACAGACATGGATGCAGGGAAAACACAAATATCAGCTTGATCCCAAATGTCTGTGGCCCACAGTTTTCAATTGTAACCGTTCAATCCCACTGTTTCGTGTGGTGTGGTCCACTTTATCTTTGGATCAGCCTAATCTTTGGGCTCATATCCGAAAATGAGCTTGAAAAACAGATGTACGGAGTGGATAACACATACATCATGGTGGAACCCACGGGGTGGGCCTCCAGTGATATCGCCGGTGAATGGTGGCGGGGTCTCCGGGGCAATCCGCGTCCCTACCATACAGTTCAACCGTTCCAGAAGGACGCGGATGTCAACAGTTCAACCGTTCTAGAAGTTCCTGCACAAGGATTCTGTATGGGGCCCACTGCTATCATTGTGAGAAATCCAACCCGTCCATTCGTTTTCTGAGATTATTTTAAGATATTAGACCAAAAATGAGATAGATCCAAAATTCAAATGGGTCACACGAGGAGAGTCAGTGGGGATTTAGTGACCACCATTGAAATATTTATATGGGCACAAAAGAGGATAGTCGAAAGAACGGCCAACCGTAGTCATGAAATTTTTTATTTTTTTTATTGGTCAATTTCGCCATGTTATCGTTTATGTATGGCCCACCTGATTAGCGGACCATAATGACTTCGTCATCAAGATGGCTGCTCCCGCGTGAATGATTCTTGATGATTGATTCCCAGATACGTATTCCCTGCCGGCTTGATTATCGGTCCACAAAGGGACCCACCTCATCAAGGTTGCTGGGGTATTTCGGTTAATTACACATGGGGGCGTTATTTGATACTCTGGCAGATTATGACGCTTAATACTCAGGCGCTCCGAAATAGTGAAAGGGGCATAAACGAACTCAAATTGAACCGACTAAATTGTGGACCCCACTGCCAATTTCACCGGTCAAGCAATCCTTTAGCCAGCAACCCAAAATTGAAGCATATCAATGCTCGAGTGGACCACACCACAAGAAACGGTGAGATAATGATGTTCACCGTTGAAACCTTCGTGGGGCCGACAGTGACGTTTATGTCTCATCCAACCTGTTGATAATGTCAAACAGACCTGGATGTAGGGAAAACACAAATGCCAGCTAGATCCAAACCTTCTGTCGCCCACAGAGAGTTTTCAACGGTAGGTTTTCAATCCCCACTGTTTCCAGTTGCGTGGCCCACAGGCGGACTGAATGAGCTGGCAAAACCGATGGACAGCATAGATCAAACTCATACATCACAGTGGGCCCCACAGTCACAGATCCACAGAGCATGATGGATTACCGGATCAGCATGGCTGGCGTCCAGAAAAAGCCAAAGGCTGGATCGCTAGGATATGCTGATATGGGAGATTCTTGGGCCATGGGCCATCCATGGCAAGGCAATAGATGCCTGCGGTCATGCACGTGTAAATCGTGTAGTGATTTGGACAATTGATATGATTGGCCGTGAGAGCGATTAGGTGGGACCCACGCCTCATCGGGCTAGCCCGGTTAACTCACTCGACTCAGCCTGACTCGGAACTGAGTTCGGTCCAGGATAGGTCATTTTCTTCAGCTCAAAATTGAGTTCGAACAGGTCCCAATTCAGCCCGACTCGGTCACACACACACACATTTATATATATATCCTTACCCTAACCATTGGATACAAAGAAGTGAGAATGACACCCGACCCATGAACTTGCTGTAAGGTCCAAAACTAGCCCAAACTCGTCCGATTGCTGACAGGGCCGAGTTTGGACTGAACATGTTGGCCCAACGACGGGGCTGGGTTTGAGCTGGGTTTGGCTGGTGACCGGGCTGGGTTGAGCCCAATTCGACTCGGTTCGCCTGATGTACACCCCTACCCACGACGGCGCGACCCCTATCATGGGGCCCACCTTCATGTATGTATTATGCATCCACGCCGTCCATCCGTTTTTCCAGATCATTTTAGAGCATTATCCAGAAAACGAAACAGATCCAATTATCAAGTGGACCATACCATAAGAAACAGTTGTGATTGATCATCCTACCATTAAAAACTTCTTAGGGCTCACCTTACTGTTTCCGTAGTGTTTATTTACAATCCAATCTATTGAGACGGTCACATACGCCTGGATGAAGGGACAAAACAAATATCATCTTGATCCAAAACTTTCGTGGCCCATTAATGGTCAATCACCACCGTTTCTCATGGCACGGTCCACCTGATAATTGGATCTGCTTCATTTTTGGAATAATGACCTAAAATGAACAGCGTGGATACATAATGCATATACCGAGGTGGGCCCCACGCTAAGAACCACACGGTAATGGGTGAGGCCGGGGTCTCACCTAACCCGCTCTCATGGACCCCCACACGGACGGTCCGTTGATAAATAAACAGAAGCAATCACTTACAGTCAATGCAGCGCCTGCACGCTAGCATGGCACTTGTGTAGGACATCAATCCCATTGCAATGGTGGGACCCACCATGAAGATGACCACGCACAAAAAATCAGGCCGTTCCTCTCATCAAGTGGGCCATACTGTCAGAATCACCAGACAACCGACCGTTGAAATCGGATTGCGTACTAACTCAGTTTGCTTTTATCCTACTGAGTAAACTCTGTGGGCCCACCGTGAATGTCCGTGGTTTATCCACACCGTCCACTCGTTTTTCCAACTCATTTTACACGTTGATCCCAAATGTCTGTGGCCCACAGTTTTCAATGGTAAGCGTTCAATCCCACCGTTTTGTGGTCAGCTTGAGCTTTGGATCAGTCTAATCTTTGGGCTCATTTCCTAAAATGAGCTGGAAAAACAGATGGACGGAGTGGATAACACATACATTATGGTGGAACCACAGGGTGGGCCACCGGTGATATCGCTGGTGAGTGGTGACTACTGGTGACGGACGCGGATTGCGTCCTACCCCCGCCCGGACGGTAATCCGTCCGGGCAGAGCTCTCCTTGTTGTAAGTGTTTTATCCACACCGTTCAACGCCTTTTTCCGATAATTTTAATATGTGAGCCAAAAACTGAGGCAGGTCCATTCCTTCAGTGTGGTCCACTTAAGCTTGGACTTGCCTCATTTTTTGGTTCACATATTAAAATTATCTGAAAAAGCGTTGAACAGCATGGATAAAACACTTACATCATGGTGGGCCCCATAGAGCCTTGTCCGGACGGATTACCATCCGAGCAGTAGGACACAATCTAGTTTTAGAAGGCTTAAGTGGACCACAAAGTGGAGATTGAACGTACACCATTCAAGCTGATATTTGTGTTTTCATTTCATCCATATCTAAATGACTTTATGAATACGCTGTATGGTAAAAAAAAAAAAAAAAAAAATACCACGGTAGCCCTTAGAAAGGTTGCAACGGTGGGTGTCATTATCAGTGCAGCTGCCTTTGGTGTGGTCCACTTAAGCCTTGGACCTGCCTCATTTTTTGGCTCACATATTAAAATTACTAGAAAAAAGTGTTTAACAGCGTGAATGGAACACTTACAACACAGTGGACCCCACAGAGCCCTGACAAGACGGATTACCGTCTGGGCGGGGGTAGTACGTCCGCGTCCTACGTGACGGGGTCTCCGGGCAATCCGCTTCCCCTGCCGTACAGTTCAAGGAAGGACGCGGATTTCAACGGTTCAACCGTTCTGGAAGTTCCAGCAAGGATTCTGGGTGAGACCCACTGCTATCATTTTGAGAAATCCAACCCGTCCATCTGTTTTCTGAGATTATTTTAAGACAAAGAACCAAAAATAAAGTAGATACAAAACTCAAATGGGCCACACGTGGCGAAACAGTGAGGATTTTGTGATTACCATTGAAATATTTATATGGGCACAAAAGAGGATAGTCGAAAGAACGGCTAACCGTAGTGATGAATTTTATTTAAATTTTTTAATTGGTCAATTTCGCCATGCAATCGTTCATGTGTGGCCCACCTGATTAGCGGACCATAATGACTTCGTCATCAAGATGACTGCTCCCACGTGAATGATTCTTGATGATTGATTCCCGGCCGGCTTGATTATCTGTCCACCAAGGGACCCACCTGATCAAGGCTGCTGGGGTATTTCGGTCAATTACACATGGGGAAGCTATTTGATACTCTGGCAGATTATGGCGCTTAATACTCAGGCGCTCCGAAATTGTGCAAGGGGCATAAATGAACTCAAATTGAACCGACTAAATTGTGGACCCCACTGCCAATTTCAACGGTCAAACAATCCTTTCGCCAGCTAGATCCAAAACCTTCTGTCGCCCACAAAGAGTTTTCAACTTGAATGAGCTGGCAAAACCGATCGACAGCGTGGATAAAAACACATACATCACAGTGGGCCCACAGCCAACAGATCCACATAGCTAGCGTCTAGAAAAAGCCAAAAGGCTGGACCGCTAGGATCTACTGATGTGGGAGATTCTTAGGCCATGGCCCATCCATGGCAAGGCGATAGATGCCAGCGGTCATGCACGTGTAAATCGTGTAGTGATTTGTACAATTGATCTCATGGGCCACGAGAGCGTATTAGGAGACCCCGGCCACACCCAAGACGGTGCGGCCCTTACAGTTGGGCCCACCTTGATGTATGTATAATGTATCCATGCCGTCGATCCGCTTTTCCGGATCATTTTAGAGCATTATCCAAAAAACGAAGCAGATCCAATTATCAGGTGGACCATACCATAAGAAACAGTGGTGACTGATCGTCCTACCATTAAAAACTTCTTAGGGCGCACCATACTGTTTCCGTGGTGTTTATTAACAATCTTAATTGTAGATAAGTTCACATACGCCTGGATGAAGGGCCAAAACAGATATCAGCTTGATCCAAAACTTTGTGGCCCATTAATGGTTAATCACCACCGTTTCTTATGGCATGGTCCACCAGATAATTAGATCTACTTCATTTTTGGAATAATGTCCTCAAATGATCTGGAAAAACAGATGAACAGCGTGGATACATAAAACATGGACGCGGATTTCCTGCGAAAGCCTTTCACAGGAAGTTCCTGCGCAAGATTCTGTGTGGGGTCTACTACAATGTTGGTGAGAATGCCACTCCGTTCATCCGTTTTTCGAGCTCATTTTAGGACATGCCACAAAAAATGAGGAGGATCAAAAACTAAAGTGGGCCACACGAGAAGAAACAGTGGGGATTTAGTGACCACCGTTGAAACATTTATATGGCTTAATTTATTGGCTTTTTCATTTCATCTCAGTGAAAATGACCTCATAAACTGTTTGGATGGACTATAAACATCAAGGTGGATCCTGGGAAGGTTTCAACGGTAGGAATTCCTTTCCCCACTGTTTCATCTACTATGGCCCACTTGAGTTTTGGATCCTAATTATTTTCGGACTCATGTCCTAAAATGAGTTCAAAAAACAGATGGACGGGTTGGATTTCTAACAAACATCACAGTGGGCCCCTTCCAGAATCCTTGCGCAGGAACTTCCTGCGAAAGGCTTTCGCAGGAAATCCGTGTCCATAATACATACATCAAGGTGGGCCCCACGGTAAGGGCCGCACCATGAAGATGACCACGCACAAAATCAGGCCGATCCTCTCATCAGGTGGGCCATACTGTCGGAATCATCAGACGACCGACAGTTCGACACATCATACACGCTTGGCCCACTATGAACGCGTGTGGTTTATCCACGCCATCCATCCGTTTTTTCAGCTCATTTTAGGGGTTGAGCCCAAAATTGAAGCATATCCGACCACACCACAGGAAACAGTGGGAATAATGATTTCCACCGTTGAAAACTTCCCATGGCCCACAGTGATGTTTGTAACTTTGTATGTCATCCAAGCTGTTCATAAGATCACAGATATCAGCTTGATCCAAAACTTGGGGCCCCCAAAAATTCATCAACGGTAGACGTCCAATTCACATTTTCAACGGTAGGCATGCAGTGATTGAACCATCCTGACCGTACAATCGTTGAGAACAGTACATTTGCAGCTAATGATGGGACGACCAACCATCCACGAGATGGCCCAGTAAATTCACCGTTCCGATCACGCACAAGTGCAACACAAATGCAACTGCATTTTTATATTATACAGTTTATTTTGTAAAACACATGATCATGATCCTCACCGAGTTCCCATTTCTACAAGTGGGTCCCGCGGTTTAGTGATCCATACCATTGATCTATTGAGCAAGGCCCATAGTTGGACCATGACCCAAAAAAACTCCCGAATTGGATAATCCTAGCCACTGATCTTGGGCATTTTCTCAGTTGAGTGTGGAACCATGCTCTACATTGATCTTCTTCAAAATCTGTTTAAGATCATATACTGTTCAGAAATTTTCTCAGGCACGGTCAATCTCCTATGTGACCCAACAGTCCAATGGTCTGGATCGCTAATACGGGGGCCAACTTCCACAAATTGAACTCAGATCGAATTATCATACATGCTCCTCCAAACAAGAATCATCCACAAAGAAAGGAGATGAAATTTCACAGTTTCATATTGAAAAATGAAAAGGAAAACAGCCCAACAAAATACAGATACAATCAATCAGATGATAAATATGGTGAATGAGAAGAAAGGGCCCACTTCACACACGCCAACAAAGAACATTTGTGCGAAATCTAGCCCATACATCAGCTGGGGTCCACCACGACCGTTCCACCCTGACCCAAAAAAGCTCAGGCCAGTCGGCTCTTCAGGTGGACCACAGTTGAAAGAACGGTTAGAGAAGAGACCAATGGCTCAAGAATTCAACACATGAATGTGGACCACATGATGAGCAGAATCGGGCTGCGACGCGGTGGGCCACACCTGTTGAGTTAGCCCTGGATCTCTAACACAGGCATTACATGTGCACACGCGTGCGAAGTGGGCCCCTCCATCACGTTTGTGTGGGCCCCACTCGCATTCATTGAAAGATGATGGACACAGGCACTGGAAATGAAGGAAGAAATGAAGCTTACCCATCTACAGACAAGTTCCTCCCATGCTTCCCATTTCGCCTCTCCTTTGTCTTCTCAGCCTTCTGATCGCTGACCGACCCTTCCTGGGCGCTGCACATCTGTGACTTGATCTTGAGCCCGAACTTCCGTGGGACCGCCCTCCACACCCCCTTTCCGTGGCCCAGCTTCTCGATCTCCTCCCGCATGCTTGTGCACTCCTTTTCCAGCTCCGACACCCGCATCCGCATGTTGTCCATCCCCACCTTCAGCACCTGGTTCTCACGCACTGCCGTCGCCCAACCCCCTTCGTTCGGCCCCCCGCCCATGAGCCCGCTCCTTAGAGGCCTCGACCCACCGTCGAGATTGTCAGAGACCAGGAAGCAGCCCGCTATTGATGTCCGCAGCTGCAGCTGCTCAAAGAAGAGGACCTGGACGACTACACGGAGGGGGAGCCTCTCGTTTTGAGCGGCATGCGTGCAGGCTTCCAAGGAGAGCTTCTGGCAGTCCATCAGACGGCAGAGCTGCTCCCTCTCCGAATCTGTGAGCCATGGGTGGGCCTGAATGCATCAAGGAACAAATCAAAATCAAAGTGAAACTGTAGACTTCAAAAGAAAATGTCCCGATAAAAAGCTAATAGGATAGAAAATATCCAATTGAGTTTCCAATCCATGCCGTTCATCAGGTGGGCCACACCATGTATATAGTGGTCCAAAATCAGGCTGACCCAGTCAACAGGCAGGTCCCATTAGCACAAAGGATCTGGATTGCGCTCTACTGGTCAATTTTTCTGTCCTTTTTTTTTTCGAAAATATGCAGCCCACCTGGTAATCAGACTCCCTGATTTTCGGGCCATGGCACATACATGGTTGGTTGGACTACCAGATGAATGAACCAGATTCCTCGATCACATGCTATAGGGGAGCAGTGTGCAGAGGACACACACAAATAGCCATTGCATTTCTCATAAATGAAGGTTACCTTCAAGTATATGTCAATCGCACGATAAAGCCCATCATCCAACGGTCTAGCATAGTCAGGAATGGCCCCAGCCAGCGACTGGAACTTCAGCAGCTTCAGATTAACATCAGGGGCAACCTCTGAAAGGTACCCATCGATGAGCTTGGCCACCATCGTGATCGGCGTAAGAGAAGGCGACCCCATCAGTTGCCCATCATCAACCGAACATGGGGAGGCCCCGCCTGTCGCCTGATCCAACACCAGGAAGTGCTCAAGAATCCGCTGCACGCATTCGACGTTGTAGAGTGTTTCCATAGAGTAGGAGAAGGTGGGCAGCAAAAGATCCTCCAAGGTGGCCTGGTCCAGCTGCATCCCAATCCTCTTCTCCAAGTTTGATATGCAAGACGGGCTCGCCCGCAGGATCATGGCGGTACGGAGAAGCCCAAACAGGATCTTGGTCGACGCCACACCCTTCTGCATGGGCAGCAGGCCATCAATCTCCTCAAGCAAATGCTTCTGTTCTTCTTCAGACGGTGCGGATGCAATTGCCACAGCCACAAGGCGTGTGCTGTGCTCACCCGACATGCTCTGACGCCTGTTGAGGCCCGGGAGAAAACGTTTCGCATAGTGTGTGACTGAACCAGCGATGATCTCTTCTTTGATGCCGCGGGATTCCATGACCGAAATCAGCCTCTTATAGAGAGGGAGGCTCAATGACGATACATCCTCGTACCACCAATCCAAGCTAGCATTCCTCGGGCGGGCCCCGGTGCTTATCCCATTCCACAACATGCTCCCGCCGGGGCTCTGCATGGGCCCACGATCCGTCATTGGCCACCCAAACAGATTCGGGTCTGTGCACGCCTTCACAGCCAATGACTCGATGCATCTCTTCACCATGTGGAGATTGTCAGCGTGGGCTAGGACATCCTCGCATGCCTGGAGAGCCTTGATCGAGTCCTTCCAGCTGCGGAGCACGACCTGGTTGAGGAATATCTCAGTCTGTGTGATCAGATTGCCCTCCCCATATTCGTCCGTCATCTGAAGATGCTCCGCCGCGCAGCGGAGGTGGACGACGTTCGACGCAGTGAGCTCGAGCTTCACACCATAGCAGAACTTCGCCACAAGCTCAAACGCCTTTGCACCGCCGGGAATGTCTGAGAGCTGTATGACACAGCCCTCTTCTCCATCATCAGATGCCTCTGCGATCAGTCTTTCTAAAACCCCACTTCTTGAAAGCAATGGGAACTGCAAAGAATGCAAAGATGGAGAGATTTGAGAAAGTGTCCCGCATGTGCAGGATCCAAGCCACGCATCAGGTGGAACCTGCCAATGTAGATGCTGTCGAGCAAAAATCAAGCAGGCAGGCCACACAAGCACATCAAAGGTGTACAGATTGCAATTCTTTTAAGCCACCGCATTGTTTTTGTATATGCATGACCAGCCTGTTTATTTCCATCCACACGCCAGGGCCGCTTGATGGGCAACTTGGATATGTAGTTCGGCGACTTAGTAAAGCTCTAAAGTAGCAAAACCGGCATTCTGTGAAATAATGAGACTCAAAAAAGGGAAGCTATATTTGAACATACGAAGGGAACGGGCCATTGAAGCCTGTGGATGGTCAAGATTGCAAGATCACTTGGACGGGCAAATTTCCATCTCACTGAAATCTCAGAAAACGACGCACTCTCTTTCCAAAATCCGAAGTATTTCTTGTTTTTAAAAGGATTAGACTCTCCACATACAATATTAATTTTCCACCCGAGTGGTGTGACCCACCTGAGTCTTGGAATGGCCTGGTTTTCAGGGCATCATTTCATCCTGGTGGGGTGTGTCAGATGAATGGATAGGATGGCATTCACTCAAGATTTACAATGTGGAAGGTTTCGATGGTGGACATTGTTGGAAAATTCAGGTCTTAAAACCAAATGATCAGGACCGATCAAAGCATCCAGATTGCCTCCAATTATCCTCCAATAAGTTTGCAAATAAAGCTGAAGCTCTAGGACCAATATCAACCACTTTGAAGTACTACAACACAACAGTTGTCAATCTGACGCTTCATAGTACACCAAGGTCCACGTCGAGATCACAATCCAATGGCTTGGATCTGCTGGGTGGGGTTTTGTTGGCATGTAAGTGGTGTCAATGTGAGCTTCCAATATGGTTGGTTCCATCAGCCCAAGTAAAGAGGGATGTTGATGCCCTTGATAGCCACTAAGAGAACTGCTGCTGATCTAGCATTTCAAAGCCAACCCCAATTTGCTAAGATCATCACTGATGCCGCCACTATCATCATCATACCTTTTGTCCCATCTATTTGGGCCACTACAACTGGGTTCGCTAGTTTTGGTGGGCCACTACCAACGAATGCCCAAGCAATTATCAAGATTTGAAATGGGAATTCTCGTGATCGCCTGAGAGAAGTATATTAACCAGCATCCTACCCTTATCCCACGGTCGACAACTCAGGGAACAAGGAACAATCAAGAGGTAGGAACAGGGTTTTAAACCGGAGTATCGGGGACAAGGTGTTCCATAATGGTAACACGGCCACCGCCATTACCATTACGATATGGGCCGTAACGGCTGTTACAGCCCTTTTTTTTTTGAAAAAAAAATATGTTTCTTACCAATTACAAGGCATTTACAGACCGTTATGGCTTGTTTTTCTGTAATGGCCGTTTCGGCCCTTAACACGTAGCAGTTACGGCCGTTACATAACCGATTTTAAATACCTTGATCAGGAATCGCATCGCTCACCATTGATATGTGCCCCCACCACCCCTGAATTGGGCAGTTTTGGGCCAATACAGCCGTAACATTCATGGGCGATACTGGTATGTTTCCAGCGATATGTACCAGTTTCTGATGATATGTCAAACCTTGGGTAGGAAGATAAAAGCCATTTTATTATAGTAACAGTAGCCAGTATGAGCTATTTCATGTAAAAGAACTCACCTTGTGAAGATGAAAGGACATTTCATCAACTTCGACAATAACATCGCTGGGAAGGCCAGTTGCACAGAACCTGCACAATGTTCGGAAAAAAAAAAAACCCAAAGATATAATCCATGCATATCATCAAAATGAAGTATGAATTAGAACAGCAATAGATCAATATAGTCATTTTTATAGGAAAAATACTATTGAAGTATTGAGTTACGAGAAGACTCGGACTGATATTTTTGAGATAGTATGCCCGACCCAAGATTTAGATTTCATGAAAATCACTTCTTAGGGGCATCAATTAGATGAAATGATAAATGCAAATAGGCCAATAGGGCTTGTAGCTGCATGTGTCAATGCTACCCACGTGTGCGAGATCCAAGTCGCCCATCAGGCATGTCCCACCTGTAAAAACAGCCTCAATGTCTGCTCATTAGGTAGATCCCATTTCTGCATAGAATGTGGACCATGGCTTATCTTTTTAACCATGCCTTGTTTTCATATTCGTGTAGGCAGCCAAGTCTTTCAGACCAAAGAATTCAGACAAAGGGTTCCATGTAGTGAGCAATTTGTATCTTGTACACATGCAAATTCGCTTGCATGTCCCATTTAACAAGGCTGAAGCAAAATCAGGGCCGTGCAATCAGAGAGCTTTTGACTAATGAAATTAGTGCTACCTCTAAGGACTTTTTGCTTGAAAACACAAAGAAACTTGACTCAATCACATGTCATCAAGACTCAAAAAAGCCTTTTTTGTTTTTAGTTGAGACTCATTCAACTCGATTCAACTCAAAGAAACCACTGTATCCAAAAACAGTTACATAATGGTAACAGTGGAGATGCATTACGGACCATAACGACCGTTACAAAAAAATAAAATAAAAAATTTGCCTGTTAAGTCTGTAACGACCATTACAGACCCGTAATAGTCCGTTATGGGGCCGTCACAGGTTTTTTTTTTTTTTTTTTTTTTTAAATCTGGTCATAACAGCTATTCCGTGGACTATAATCGTAACAATAACGACAGTGGCCGTCACAGCCACTGTTACAGTTATGGAATACCTTGGATGAAACTCGAAAGAAAAAAAAAAAAAACTCGCCAAGACTGATTTTTAAATATTAACTATTAAAAGAACTGAGTCTTGGTGTCTAGACTTGAACTAACACGACTGAGTACTAAACAAATCTTTTAATCTATTCGAGTTTTCAACCTACACCTATGAAACAACATTAACAGGGTATGAAGACCATCATCGGTACAGCTATCATAAAACATGAACTCAGCTTTCAATGATGAATTTCTAGACATGTCCCTGAAAATAATGAATGGAAATCCAAATGCAGATCATCAATCTAAATGATTCAACTGATTTAGCGAGATCAAGATTCTAGACAACTATCCATGCAACTTACTTTTATCACCTCAACTTGTGAAAGCTGAAATTCTAGGCAAGATTGTGTATACTCATATCCAAGTGTCATTTACCATGCCCGGCAAGATTGATTATATGAGAAAGTTTGTTTTTGTTCTTTGGTTTTAAAGAATAAGAGAAATTTTGGTGCTCTGGTAAAGTGTGATGAATGATACACAGGCACATGGAAATTGCATACGTGGCATACAAGCAATTCAAATTGAAGTGGCCAAATTATGGGGCTCAGTTTAGAAGTATCATGAACCAAAATTACACTTATTTGATTATCTCACTATTGGATTGATGGACTTTCTTGGATGGTGGAAAAGGAAAATAACCAATGGTCCTATCTCAACAAAGAAGTGTCCATGAATCAGAGATTAGGATTGTTCAACCAATCTAATTTGGGGACTGTAACTTACCTATGGTAGGTTCCACAGTTCAGTCACTTTAATTTTATTCAATGCAGGTCCCATTTACAATTTCTAAGTGCCAGTGTATCAAGCATCATACTTTGCCAGAGTATCAAATGGTTTCCCATAGTTAAAAATGCCTGTTCATTAGATTATGCAGTGTGCATTTGCCAAAATTTAGCAGATGGTATCTGATATAGCTAATAAGGTTGATAATTGATAAGTCAACAGGTCTGAACCAACCTAAGGCTGCAACTTGGGTTCTTTCAGGTTGTGAGGGTCCTCCGGTCGGGTTAGGGTTGAACAACCTGATTTGAAATCGGGCTGGTTTTGGGTTGAGAAAATTTAGGTCGGGTTGGGTTGGGTTGGGAAAATTCACATGTATCTAGGTCGGATTGGGTCGGATTGAGTACAGAGGAATTCAGATTGGTTAGGTATCTCTGATCAGCACAATTTTTTTGTTATGGCTCATAGAAGAGGTGGTTTACTAATTGGACGGTCTAGATCCATTGCCAAAGAGCACTCATAAAGAATTTACTGAATTATAATGGGTGCAGACTGAATCCAAAACCTTTTAAAAAATCCATTCATCAACCAAGAAAATCTCAACAATAATTCTTGTTTCCTCATTTTCATGGCCATAATTCACCAAATTACCTTGAGAATAGATGAACGGTCCAAAACAAATCCCTGCAATAGACTCAACAACAACAACAACAACAACCCAAAATAATGGATTCTTCAACAGTTCAAACATAAATCAAAATTTCTGAAACCAAAATTCGAGTTTCCGCAGATCTAAATCCTGCCTTCTTCACATTACAACACTCATCTCAGATCCATGTCTAAGCTTCTAAATCCCGTCTTTTTCTAATTGAATACATGTGAAACTAATTCAAAACAAGGAGGAATGCAAACCAACAAAATCAAAACTGGTTTCCACATATTAATTCAAAAAAAATTTTCAAAAAAAAAAAAGAGAATGCTCCATACCATGCCTGCCCTTGTCGTTGGAATGCATCAGATTTCGATCCCAGCTTCATACAAGCCATTTTTTCCACAAATCCAACAACCAAAATAGAAATTGAAAGCTTTCAAACAGAACCCAAACTCAAGCCAAAACAGCACCTAGTCTCCAAGACTCCACCCTCAAGAGACCTCCAAATTCAAATATTCCCTACAATTTCAAAGCAAGAGCTACAAAATTCAGCTCTAAAATCACTATAAATTCCAAAACCCAGTTCTATAACCACCCCAAATGCTTCTACCCCAAAACCACAAATTTCAATTTAAAAACCGCCCTGCGAATGTCGGCAACTCCAACCACCCCAAATGGAACAAACCCACTTTCAACCCAATATTCTCAGCCCAGAAACCCAAATACAAAACAGCCAATCTCAGCACCAAACCACCCTCAGAACCCTTCAAAAGAAAAAACAAAAGAACAAAGTTTAGCACATGCCCCACAGATTTCTGCCCCAAAAAGCCCTTAAGAAACCCAGATTTAGAACATACCCCACAATTCTCTGCCCAAAACACCTACTTTTTTAAATGTAGTAAATACCTCACAGATTTCTGCCCAAAATCCCCTTTTTAAAATCAATTTAGCACATATCCTTCAGCTTTTTGCCCCAAAACCATTCCATAAACCCTTAAACAAAATCAAATTTAGGACATACCCATAGATTTCTGCTCAAAACCACACCCATATCACTTCAAAAAAAAATGTAGTAAATACCCCACACTTTTCTTCCCTAAATCCCTTTAAAAAAATCAAACCACCCCATGAATCCTTCAGGAAAAAAACTCAAATTTAGGACATACCCCACAAATTTCTGCCCAAAGCCATAACCCAAAACACCTTTCAAACAAATGTAGTAAGAACGCAACAGATTTCTGACTTTAGCACATACCCCACAAATTCCTGCCCAAAAACACTAGAAAAAACAAGGAAGAAATTTAGGACATGCCCCACATGTTTCTGCCCCAAAACCACCCAAAGATTCCAACTTCCACTCCACCAAATATTAAAAGAAATGAAATAGAGAGAGAGAGAGAGAGAGAGAGAGAGAGAGAGAGAGAGAGAGAGAGAACCTTCAAAGTTTTTTTTTTAAAATTATTTTTTTGTTTCCCTTCTGCAACTGCTCTAAAAAATACCATCCAAAAAACCCATATTTGAAAACACAAGATAGAAAACCTCCAAAGACTAGATTTGTTCCCACCCACTCTACAAAACACTACCTAAAACCCCATGAAATGCAAAACCCATCAGCTAGAAAAAGACAGAGACACCCCTCCAACACAGAGCTTTTTTTCCACAACTACCTCACAAAGCACTAGCTACAAACCCATGAAATTCAAATAGCCACATGTCAAAGTTATCCAGAAACCTCCAAAGGGTAGTTTCTATTCTCCAACAACCTTATAAGGAACTTCTGAAATCACATCAAATGAAAAGACCCAACAGTAAAAAGACAAGAAAATCCTCAGAGATAGAGAGAAGCATTCAAATTTCAAAGGGTAGTTTTTATTTTTAACGAATAAGGATAAATAATATATCTTGAAAGAGTCCAGTTAAAGTAAAAAAACAAAAAATAAAACCATCTTTTTCTGATAATTGCAGAAAAACCAATCTGTCAAGAGACAAGGAATACAGTACAAGGCTTTTAAAATAATAAATAACAGAAGGTCCCAAATTCAAACGGTTGGACCAAATCTACAGTCAATCCAAATAATAGCTTATAATCTGTCATATTCCTGTAAAGTCCAACCCTTAAAATACATTCATCACACTATCTTGATATCCTTTTACAAAAATTAGAACAATAAAATTATTATTTGGGCCACAACATAAAAAAATATCCATTGATAATTAATAAATTATATTTATGGTCCATTTGATCATTAAAAAATATTATTTTATTATAGTATTGTATTAATGATCGTTTTAACGTATTGGACGGTTTGGATTTCTCAAAAAGATGAAATTTTGGGAGATATTTTCTGGATGAACGGTTGTTTATGGTGCAACCTGTTAGACTTTATTGTAGAGTCCTAATGCATTAGAACTTTGTAACTGTCCTGATGCAATCCTTTCCCACAACTGGGGCCCATCAGTCCTTGATCCAAACCGTTGATGTTATGGAAGATACCCCGGATAGCGGATGAAAGAAATAATTCAATATTTAAATATCTTATCCATTCAATTCTTCCTTTTTTTTCTAGTCCGTTGATGCGTTATATGAAATGAGTAGTGTACCAATGCACCGATTTAGTGCAAATGAAATAAACATTTCGTTGATCCAGACCGTATATCTCATAATAATTGCACCAGATGGAGGATTTCCAAGCGCTCTAAAATATTTAAAGATCATAGCAATCAAACCATGGTCATTTTCATGGACAGTTCATGTCAATTATCAAACTGTTTATTTGTTAGAAATCGTACTAACATGAAATCTTTCTTTATTAGCAAATTCTCAACACGATACGTAAGATCAACGGTCTGGATCATCAAAATATGGCCATCGTTTGACAGATTGATGCATTAGGACTACACATCAAAACACACAACTCCTAGTAAGAAATAAAAGAAGGTGGGACCTTTGGGCTTTAAAAAGGATTAAAAGTACTCATTTCTCACCGGAGCTTAGTTCAGGGAATCCAACAGCCGCATCGTTGCACACAATTTATGGAGACATATGGTGGGCCCCACTTTAGATGGACCCGATCTGATGTTGGATGTAAAATTCTGGCCGTTTGGTATTTTCCTTTCAGCCGTTCATTTGATGACCATCAACTGGATGGTTAAGATCGTCCGTGTCCATCAGCAGTGTTTCCTTCACTCATTAGACCTATCATCTAATCTCGACCGTTCGTGTCACAGGATATTGACTAGATGGTTAGGATTTCACAATTACTGTAGGACGGACCTAGTGGAGGGTTCAGGTCAATTGATTGGAGTATTTAAGTGTGTCTATTAAAGTAGGAGCAATGGATGCTCCGTTGTTTTCTTTCTAGCTGTCCATTTGATGACCATCAATTGAACGGCTGGGATTGTCTGTGCTCATTTACAATGATGTACGTTCGTGCTGTGGCGGTACTGTACTGGAGAACTGATGTGTGCGTTTTACACCGTTTCAATGACTCGTCCACGTATACGGCTACGAATATGCTAATATAGACCGTTGAAAACGTGGGCCTCAATTTGAATGGTTGTGATAAAATCAGACTGACAGAACAAAATTAATCAGACAATATAAGCCATTGAACTTATTACCATTTCCACGCTAACCGTCCATTTTGATGGCCACCGATCCGATGATAGGGATAGCCGGTACAGCATGTCTTGGGTGGCCCCACAGGATTTCGTGTCAGTTGATCCTAGCCGTCCACAAAAATGCCAGTTAAAAAAGCGTTTAGGGGGTAGAATCCAATGTTAGTTTTGCACAATTTACCAATGTTGTAATCTCTTCGACCGTACAAAACGGCAATCTAGGCTGTCCAAGTCGATGATGATGCAGCTGTGATGAGAAGATAATATTAACCATCTGATTCTTCCATCCACGGTAGGTCCCATAATTTGGATGGTTCTCGATAGGTACGTGTGAAGAGATGAGTCACCACCATTTTCAAAATTGTGAGGAACTAACATATAGTCAGATCATTAACATGGCGTGGAGAACCTGCTTACGGGGGCATAGCAATTCCGTGCCTCCAGATCGGGTACCACAAACGTGCCGTACGTTTATGATGATCTGGACCATTCATCCTGTGAGGTCCACCGTAGATTGGCTCCTAATCAAGATATGCTTTGACCGAACAATCTTAACCGTCTAATTTCTCAATTAACGTCGTCCGTTGCTATTTTTCGTCTTTTAGGGCCACAAATATAAAGGGCTAGAATCATCCAAAAAATATGGTTTTTCAAGCGTGGACCATAAATGATGAAAATAGTAATTGACGGTTTAGATCTCTTCCATGAATACCACACGTTCCTAAAACACATCGAGTCAGGAAATTTTCATGCGCTCCCTTGGATGAAAGCCCACAGAAGGTGGGCCCACCATTCGAGACATCTGACCATGCAGCGTGGTCCCCAGCCAGCCACACAGATTGACTAGCGTACGTCGCGACGCACGCGATGCGAGCCTTAAAACGAGCAGTTATCTGTTTTGTCAAGCAGTCCAGCTGGACCATGTGCGGGGGACGCGAATTTCCTACAATCAATGTTGTAGGGAACCCGTGCAATAAAATCTAGGTGGGGCCCATATGTGTGAGATCCACTCCGGCCATCATTTTCGTCAGCTCATGTTAGGACGTGGCCCAAAAACCATGTGACACCCAAGACTAAAGTGGGCCACACCATTAGGAACGGTGTGGATGCATTGCATGCCATTGAAATCTCCATGGGACCAATCGATTTTGTGGATTAAGCTTATATTTAGTATTTTCACTTTATGCTGATGGGACCCAGCTTATGAACGGGTTGGATGGCATGTTTTGGATGGAAGGCTTCCCCATCCCCACCCTAGTGTGCCTATGGATGTACACCGAGTCGAACTGAGTCTAGCTGGCATGGGCTTGACTCGGCTTGAACTAGCTGAGCTCATCCCGTACTTGGCTTGGCTTGATCTTTATGCTGGACTGGCTAGCTCGACCTGGTTTGATCGACAGCTTGGGCAGAATTCAAGCTAAGGTCAGGATAAGTTCCTTATTGAGGTATATAGCTCGACTCGTTTAATCAATCACTCGAGCTGAGTTCAAGCCAAGATCGAGACGAATTCATCATTAAAGCATTTATACGAATACTTGAATTGTAACTCCACAGTCTCACTGTTTGTAATTAGAGACAATACTTTTACAGGTAAAACATTTTCTAAATAACATAAAAATTTTTAAAAAAAATAAAGAAAAAAAAGTATTTACTTAATATACATACTTTGCTTGCCATTGACTAAACCTTTCTCGCAGCTAGCCAAACTTTCTTTGCCACCACCACATTTGGTTAAATCATTTTATTAAACAGTTGGTAAGCAACATCAATGACAAAGAAACTGATTCACCAAATTAGATCAATTCAAGTTATATTCGAGCTGAATACGATCCAAGTTGAGTCAAGTTGAACTTGCGCGAACTCGGCTCGAACTCAAAAAAATCAGCTCGGTTGGGATTGAACTCACCTTCAAACCGAGTCGAAACTAGCTTTTTCGACTCAAGTCGAGCGAGCTAACCGAGCTACCTCGGTTCGTGTACAACCCTGCGTGTAGCTTACCTAATTTTGGGATGGGCCGTCCTAACAAGATCTATAGCAGCGTATGGACGGAATGGATTCACACGCACATCACAGTCGGCCCCACAAAGCTTTTTTTTTAATCGTTGGATAAAAATCAATAATGGCCCGCCATTAATATGGCGTGACCAAAAAAAAAAAAAGGGCCTCTCAGGTGATCTTGACCGTACGCGGATTGTGTGCTGATCCCAACACTACAACACCACGTAGCTACGTGGTGTCAATGTTTTTTGGGACCCACTGTGATGTATATGTCTTATCCACGCCGTCCATCCGCTTTGTCAGCTCGTTTTAGGCCGAATGCAAAAATTGAAGCAGATTCAAAGCTCAAGTGGGCCACAACAAAAGAAGGATATTAACACCCACCGTTGCAACGTTCGGAGGGCCCTCCAAATGATCTGTTCAGAAGGTCATACAAACCTGGATGAATCAAATATAAGCTTCATCCAAAACTTCCGTGGCCCCCTAGAAATTTTCAACGGTAAGGGTTCAATCCCCACATTTTCGTGTGGTGTGGTCTACTTGAGCTTTGGATATGCTTCAATTTTCGGTTCGATTCCAAAATTGGGTTATAAAAACGGATGGACGGCGTGGATAAAACAAATACATCACGGTGGGCCCCACGGAGTCCTGACATCACGTAGCTACTCGGTGTTGGGGTCACACCGCAATCCGCATCCTGATTAGACTGCCTCTGGTTAATATCAATGGGCGGAAAGCCAATCAACGGTCAGAATTCATTGACCAAAACTCATCAGATCGAGGGCTTGGATCATCGAATCCAAGTCAACCTTTCGCTTACTGACCATCCATCATGGGCCTACCCAAATGAACGGTTGATCTTGTGTGTGCACGTGGATTACAACTGCAAAACATACATAATTAAAGTCAATAACGTACGTAACAAATATCTGAAATGCGGTATTCAATGCCTGCAGTGTAACTGCAATCACTCCTTCCAGGGCATAATAAGAAGTTCCGTCCCGTAGTCCGCGGACTACGTAATTGAACCCGTAGTCCTCTACCTGGGCCATGTGTATGGATGATCGGAACCGTTCAAGGAGTGGACCCTACCATGAAAAGACAATGAGATAAAAACGTAACACATCCGATCTATGTACAGGTAAAATAATAGAACGATCATGGTTTACATTCTAGTCATTTTGAACGTTCAGGATATTATTTACAAAAAAGAGAACCGTCCATGGCCTATCCATGGTGGGCCCCACATATCACAGCCTGCGGACTACGATTTTATTTTGGTCCGAGGTTTACCTGCCTTTTTCTCTTCTTAATAATCTCTGTAAGCCTTTCAAGTCACGCTTTCCAAACTCTGATGGTCCATTGGAGTAATAGACGCCGTAGATCGCGCCACATGCTCGAGCGGTGGGACCCAAGGCTTGGATGGAGGGCTTACTCGCATGGGATTTAACGTTTTCTTCGCGGGAAAGTGCCATCGTGGCACAATTGTGTGAGATACTGGCCGTTCATTAGGCGTGTCCATGGTGAAATGTTCGGCTTACGAAACATCAACCTTGTCCGTTGATCAGAAAGGTCGCACAAGCACGAGAAAATGGACGGCTCACTTCCAGATCGACCTGTGGGATAGAAGGCTCTGATGGAGGGCTTACTCGCATGGGATTTAACGTTTTCTTCGCGGGAAAGTCCCATCGTCGCATGATTATGTGAGATGATGGCCGTTCATTAGGCGGGTCCACGGTGACGTGTACTGTCGCTGGAAAATCAACCTTGTCCGCTCATCAGAAACGTCTCACAAGCACGAGAAAAATGGACGGTTATAAAGATGTGGCGAGCCATCGGCATTCCACATGCGCGAGTGGCCACTATTTGGACGGGTTCAGTTAAGTACTGTACGCAGTACGATTTATGACTGCAGGAGTACGAACCATCAAATGCCAGAGTATCAAATGCTTTTTCCTTTTTCTCCTTTATAAAAGAGCAATGAAGCATGCCACGTGGTTCATAACCACGTACTCACGAATCACCTACGTGGCATACATTAAACCGTCCAATTCCTGGGCCCCTATTTTATATAAACAGAAAATAACACCGAACAAGCGTACTTCCTTGAAGATCTAAGGACATCTAATGGACGGTTAAAATAAAAAATAACAAAATAATATTTTTAATCTGTAAGAATTTGGGGGGTGCAATCTATCTACAGTGGGTCCCACAAATTGAACGGTTGTAGTAATTCAATTGCGTATGGATGTGTAGAAATTAGAATCGCATGAGTATGAACTATTACATCTCTAGCAGAGTATCAAATAGATATTCTGAAGATCGTGGACATGCAAGGACATGAAGTGTAACGAAATGGTGGTGATTTGAGAGTTGTTGGGAGAACGAGGCAAGCAGGCTTTTAGTCAATGATCTCCCTTGTCCCATCTGGAAGCAACCTAAATTACAGATGGACGGCTAATAAACAATGGACGAGTTGGCCACCATACATCGCACTTCCCTATTTAGGGGCACGGATTCGGTACTAACCCTACTAGGACCTAGCTCGAGACGGACGGTCAAGTCAGGGGTTTGGTGGGGCCCACCGTGAATATATGTTTTATCTGATCCGTCCATCTATTTTGACAGAATATTTTAGTGAGAGAGCCCAAAACTGAGGCAGATCGAAGGCTTAAGTGTACCACACCACTTGAAGCAGTGGGGATTTAAAGGCTACCGTTGAAAAGTTCTTAGGGGCCACAGAAGTTTTGGATCAAGATGATATTTATGTTTTCCCTTCACATAGGTATATCTAGCCTTATGAACAGGTTGGATGGAAAATAAACATTAAGGTGGAGTTCCGTCGCTTCCTGTGGTGTGGTCCACCTGCCTCCTTTTTGGGCTCATGCTCTAAAAGAACTTATCAAAATAGATGGACGGCATGGATGAAACAGATAGATGACAGTAGGCCCCACGCAACCCCTGACATGACCGTCTGTCTGTCATAATACCCGATCCGCGCCCAGACCATCGAACCTGTAGACGGACCACATATTTAAAACGGACGCGGATTAGCTACTGACAGGTTGAGTAACGATACTTGCTACTGAAGTGACGTCACCAAGTTCTACGTATTGTATCCACACCGTCCATACATTTGGAGATATCATTTTAGGGCAGGAGCCAAAGAATTAGGTAGATCCAAAGATTTAGTAGACCCCACCGTAGAAAACAGTGGGGAGAGTGATTCCCACCGTTGAAACCTTCCTAAGGCCCACCATGATGTTTATTTGAAATCCAAACTGTTCACAAGTTAACACGGACATGAAATAAGGGAAAGCATCAGCTTGATCGAAAACTTATATGGGCCTTAGAAGTTTTTTAAAGGTGGGCGTCACTCTCTCCACTGTTTTCTGTGGTGTGGTCTACTGAAAACTCGAATTTTACTCATTCTTTCGATGTTTCCCTAAAATGATCTCTAAAAATGGATGGACGGAGTGGATACAAAACATTCATCATCATGGGGCCCACAGAACTTGGTGACGTCACTTCACAGCGAGTCTCGCTACTCAACCTCTCATAGCTAATCCGCCTCCATCTAGAACAGGGTGGTGAACCGAACGTACGCCACCGTAACCCTGGGGATCCGATGCTGTGGGGCCCATTTTGATGTGTGTGTGTTTTATCTATACCATTCACCCGTTTTGCCAGCTAATTTTAGGGCAACAGTCCAAAATTGAAGTATATCCAGAACTCAAGTGGACCTCACCACAGTAAACCTTCTCAGGGCCCACCGTTGAAACCTTCTTAGGGCCCACCATGATATTTATTTGCCCATGAAGTGGTACAGATCTGGATGAAAGGAAAACACAAATATAAGCTTGATCCAGAACTTCTGTCGCCACAGGAAATTTTCAACGGCAGATGTTCAAAACCAACTGTTTATTGTGGTGTGGTCCACTTGAGATTTGGGTATGCTTCAATTTTTGGCTTGTTGCCTAAAATGAACTGTCAAAAGGAATGGACGGTCTGGATTAAACACATACATTACAGTGGCCACACAGAGTCCTCACACCACATAGCTCCATGACGTGGAGCTCACGTTTACTTTCGTCTTTTACGTGGTGGTGACTCATCCACCTTACGTGGCACTGATGTGAAGTTATCCATACCACCCAATTTGTGGGTCCCATTGTCAGAGAAGCATTTATAGAAAATAACGCTGGTCTCATAAACAAAATACAAGCGGGCCATCTCACATCTTACACAGACTCGAGTGTTAGTTTCGCACGGTTTAAAAAATGAAGGTGAGTCATCATCCTCACGTTGCTCAGATGTCCATTGTAATCGAGCACGTCCAAATTTACATTGATCAAGCAATCCTGACCATTCAATTAATAACTATAAATTGAATCATTAAAAGTCAAATATTAACTTATATTGTTCAATAATCAAACACGAACTACTATGAAGCATATTAGAGTTGTATTCAACTTCATTTTTTAGATGGCCCGTATTCTATTAGATGCATGTGATTAGGATAATATCGAGTATATTAGAGTTGTATTCAACTTGAGTTTTATCAGATTCAGGTGTTAAATTAATCATAAGATCAAATTTATGAAAGTTGATTTAACAATCCGATATTGCAACCATCAAACTATTTGAAAGGAGAAGATTAGTCTTTCAATGTAAATTTTTTTATATTTATGCATGAGGGCTTCTCTTTTAAGTGGGAATCCGGTTCTCAAATTTCTTAGTGACGTAATATCGGACAAATAAGATTAAAAACTAAAGTTAGAATGTCAATTTTATTAATTTAAAATAGGATTAGTATAATAAGTGAAGAAAATAAAACTAAACAAATAAAATAAAAGATAAATTATCCACAACCGTCCATGCACACAAATATTTAAGGCGTGTAGATAAGAGGATATGACTTCTATGATCTTCCAAGTATGAACTCGATTAATTGGAATCTGTTTTGTTTTCATCTTTAGATGGTTGGGATCACCATATGAAAACAATCATTAAGAGACATTGGACAATTGGAGTGGCGCCTAAGGCACGAATTATACTTCCATTATATAAAATAATCTCAATAGTTAATCCACTCTTACAATGCTACCCATCCAATCCATGGACAGGAAATGAATGATTTGGATTGATTATAGCCGCGGAGATGCACTCATAGATACAGACCATCCATCAATTGGGAAAAATCCATTCTTTAATATGGGAAATACCCCCATCAAAGTCAAAGTTTTCCATTGTTATTAGTGGAATGATCACTTACATAATTATAATTAGCATCGCCCACCAGTGATTTCAACCCACATGTGAAGAAATGGACAGCTAAAAAAGCACCACCAACGGTCTAAATTCAAGAAATGCATAATCAGCTATGGTATAGGGATTGGCCCAAAGGCTTCAATCAATACATATGATGATGAATCTAGCAATTAATGCCCTCCATTCAAATTGGACACTTCATAGTCCACCACGTAAGCCATATAAATGGCCTACATCGAGAGAATCAAAGATATCATAAATGATGTGCCTTAATCCCAAATGGCAATGGCCCACTATTTTAAGGAGCCAGATTCCACAATTAAGCATCCCAGAACATATGGTAAAAAAGTGGGTCCTTCCTAGAAGGGGCATGTTTTTCGAAAAGATAGGGAAACATCATTTTGGTTTTAAAAAGCAGATTAAGCTTCGCCTGTACCAGCTAGGTACAGAACAATACAGGTAGGATATGGTGAGTTTACATTGAAAAGTAGGTTACTGTTAGAGATGAAGCTTATACAAAGTAGGTATTAAAGTTGTTCAGTCAAATGTGTACTTGAGTGGGTTTAATTTCTAACAGCAACCTATAATCCAATCAAATCTCACCATATTAAGCTCAACCACTAGCTGGCCTTAGCTCAAACTCGGCTCGACTTGGTTTTTGCGCTTGATTGGCCAGCTCGGTTTGGTTCGGTCAGCAACTCAGGCCAGTTTGAGCCGAATTCAAGACAAGATTGAGCTGAGTTCACCATTGCAACATTTTTCACAAACACCTAGACTGCACCTTCAAAATCTCACTGTATTTGAGATAGTAGCAATGGTTTTACAGGTATTTTATCAAACACTTTCTAAGCAACATAAAAATCAAGAAAAAAAGAGTGTTGGTTTCATATACATACTTTTCTTGCCACCAGCCACACTTCTTTGAGTCATTTCATCAAACACTTGGTGAACAACATCAATATCAAGGTAACTAAGTTACCGAACTGGTTCGATCCGAGTCAAGTCAAGCTGGGGCCAGCTCGAACTTGGCTCAAACTCATTTTCGAGCTCAAAAAATTAACTCAACTTGGCTCGGACTCAGCTTCGAGCCGAGTCGAATCTAGCTTTTTCGAGTTGAGTTGAGTGAGCTAACCGAGCTAGCTCGGTTCATGTACACCTCTAATTTTAACTCTATGTGGATTAGGTACCACCACAACTTATATTGACATCAGCACACACAATAGGGCACAATTGAATTGGATGGCAGATAGTTGTAGAGATGGGACCCAATTGAGAAAGTACTCCATCGAATAATTTTCAAACCAGTGTGGCCACATTTGATAACATCCTGTCATCCAATCAAATCTTGTAATAATACCGGTGCAAGCAAACAAAGAGTCCTGTCGTTGTCCATTTTGGTTGGAGGAACATGGTTCATGCAATTAGTTTTAATGAGAATTTCATGCAACCACTCAGTAGCCCCACGGTGATGTGCATGGCATCCACTGAAAAATGTTGTCCATTAGATTATCATGTGTACACATTAGAAGATAAGGTCAGCCACCCACAAGCCATTAAACCCATGTGGTGGACCAGTTGGATGGTTGGATCAGCTTGACTTTTTGGAGTGTCTCATATTTATAGTGGGGTGACCCTGTTAGATGTGTTGGCTGTCATACATACTCCAGGTGATCCCACCACAGTTAGACTATTCTTTTTCATCTACAGCTGGCTATGTTTGAATGCTAACTAAAAATCATTCAAACTCATTTAAAATGTTATAAGTCAGTTATACTTACAAGAAGGTAATTTGAATGCTAACGAAAAACCATTCAAACTCATTTAAAACGTGATAAGTCAGTTATACTTATAAGAAGGTAATGTAATTTACATTCTGATACTTTTTTTGAAAAGAATTTCGACAGGCTACCTATTTATTTAATAATTTAATAATTTAAGTAATTATTACCTTCCAGTGTCATCCCGTGTTAGGTGCAAGGCTGAAAAATCATCTCCATATATGATTCACGTGGACCACATGATTCGAAAAAAGTGTATAAGTTAACCTCGCCATCCAAAATATTTTGCTTTGTGTGCCCCACCTGAATCACGGATGAGCCTAATGTTTGGGCTTCAAGTATAAATTTTTGTGTGGCATCTATAAATTTTTGTCTGGCATCTAATTGTTAGAGTGAATTTCATATAATCATCACCGTAGGTGTTGAAAAAAAATTAAGAGTGGACGACTCTCCCAACCATTTCGTTAGGTGTTGAAAAAAAAAGAAGAGTGGACAACTCTCCCAACTATTTCCTTTGGTGTGGCTCATCTCAGTCAGATTTTTTGGCCCCAGGCTTAATGTGGACCACACATCTAATTGTTGGAGTGGATTTTACATACATACCATGGTAGGCCCCCAAAAAAGTAGGGTGGCATCCCTCTTGCACCATTTTAGGGATCACTCATCCTTGGTTTTTTTTTTGGGCCCACCTTGATGTGTACATGTAATTCCATCCTATGCAAGCTGACCTCTGATTCAGGTGGGCCACACCAAAGTAAACAATCAGGAGAGAGATGTCCACCCTTGATTTTCACAGGGTCCACCATGATGTTTATATGAAATTCAACCAGACTATAAGGTCTGTCATACCATATTACGTCCAAGGCTGAAAAATCATTCCCATACACAATTCAGGTGGACCACATGATTGAAAAAAAAGAAGTGTACAGGGCAACCCTCACCCTCCAAAATGTTTTCATTTGTCTGCCCCACCTGAATCACAAATGAGCTTGATGTTTGGGCTTCAAGTATAAATTTTCGTGTGGCATCTAATTGTTAGAGTGATTTTCATATAATCATCACCGTAGGTGTTGAAGAAATTAAGAGTGGACGTCTCTCCCAACTATTTCCTTTGGTGTGGCTCACCTCAGTCAGATTTTTTTGGCCCTAGGCTTAATGTGGGGTCACACAACTAATGGTTGGAGTGGATTTTACATACACACCATGGTGGGCCCCCAAAAAAGGTCAAGGGTGGCATCCCTCTGGCACCATTTTAGGGATCACCCACCCTTGGTTTTTTATGGGCTCACCTTGATGTGTACGCGAGATCTGATCTCGCGTAATTCCACCTTACGTCCAGGGAAAAAAAAAATCATACTAACCTCTGATTCAGGTGGGCTACACCAAAGGAAACAATTAGGAGAGAGATGTCCACTTGTGATTTTCACAGGTCCACCATGATAATTATATGAAATCTATTCCAACCATTAGATGCCACACCTAAATGTAGGCCTGGGGCCAAAACATTAGTTTCATCTGTTATTCGAGTGGGCGACACTCACACTCAAAGGGAAATAGTTTGGAGGGTGAGGGTTGATGTATACACTGTTTTCAATGGTGTGGTCCACCGGAGCTGTGTTTTTAGAGCCTGGGCCTAACATGGGGTGACGCATCTGGTTGTGGTGGTGGATTTCATATAAACATCACGGTGGGGCCCACCTAAACCACTCAGTCCCTCTACTTGCAGGCCCACCCCAACTTCTGTGGAGAAAGGCTATTAATGGGGTAGTTTATTGAAAACCATTTTGAGAGAGGAGCCAGAATGTAAATTCCATACTAAGTAGGTAGTTTTTTGTAAAACTAGGTCCACCAATGGGAACAATATAAAATTGCTCCTGAAACCTATTAGCTCAACGGTTGTGGCCCATGTGAGTTTTGTATCATAACTTGATTAATGGGTTTGACGAAAGATACTCCCTCTAGTGACCCCATACACAAACCTATGGTTGTAACCTATCCCAATTGTTCCCCTTGGTGTGGCCCACCTAAGTCATGTCTCTGGATGATTTTTATCCCCAGGGCCTAAAATTGAGCATAGAAACCGATGGATAGAGTGGATACATCTTGTGTGGGCCCCACATAACTTGGGTGTTTCATGGGCTGTGGTCCACCCAAGCTTTGGATTTACTCTACTATTATAACACATTAGAAGATAAGATGGGCTTATTATGGTCCACCTAATGGACGGTAATGGCATCCGAAAAGCTAACAAAAGGATTTCCAATTATATTTAAAGGCCAATGTTTTTGGGAAATTACACAAAACTCTATTATTAAGGTTGAAACCAATGTTTATGCAAAGGTTATTTAGGTAATTTCACCTGTAAGTCCAGGAAAAGATCATTTTGGAAATGTTTTGATCACAAATCAGCAACTGCCACTTGGCCACACTGGAACCATTGATAAGGCGGGCCCTTCTAGATGTGTGGATAGTCAAATCGTTGATTTGGACTACCCCCAAGTACGGTCCACTTTTCATGGGCCAACATGAAAAAATCACACCTGTTCGAGTAAGATTTCCATCAGATGTCTTATAAAAATGATGGTTTGAATCAAAGGTCCAATGATCAATATGGATAGTCCATTTTGATGGAGATGATTTGGACCATCCATTGGGTTCAATCCACTTTTCAAGGGTAAAAAATTCAGACTAATTAAAGGAACTTTTTCATCCAATCTGTCTTATAAAAAATGATGTTTTCGATCGAAGGTCCGTATTGTCCATTTAACAGAGTTGGTTTGGACCATCGATAAGGTTCAATCCACTTTTCATGGGCCAGCATGAAAAGCTCACACTGATTAGAGCATGGTTTTTAGACACCGCGACTCAGACCGACTCATTCGGTCTCGAGTCAAGCCGCCACTTGCCAAGTCAGGGGTGCATCAGTCCAACTCGGGATGTGGCTCATCTGAGTCTTAAAACCATGGATTAGAGTAAGTTTTCCATCCCATCCCTGTCATGTAAAAATGATGGTTTGGATTGAAGAAGGTGCAATAATCAATATGAATGATAATCCATTGAATGGAGATGATTTGGACCGTCCATTAGGTTCAATCCACTTTTCATGGGCCAGCATTTAAAATTCACATTGATTAGAGGAACTTTTCCATCCCATCTGTCTGAATGGACCGACGAATACAGAGACATCTATATAATCAGTCATATCAGTTATGATGAACCAAAACTCCAAGTAGTTGGGATAATGCTTAGATGATGATGATCAGCAAAAACTGGCAAATCAAACCAAAGACATCGGACCGCTGCTAGGAATTATTCATGTACCATTAAAAATCTATATAAATGATCTGGTGCAAAAAACATCTGTAGCGTAAGTTCACTGTGGATGAATCACATTGCTGTGATGGAAAATGACCCCCACTGGATCCCCCACTGGATAAATTGGGGAACTCGCTGCTTGCCGCCAATGATATTTGAACATAGCTGGTTATGCAACATTCAACTGCAATGTTGAACTTTTGGGTGAAGAACAAGCCCACCTTTTACGAAGAGGGCCCGGATTGTGCATCATTTTAGCACGAATGGGTTCAGTTTTTCTTGGGCATCCCAGCTATTGTTGTTATTGTTGTCGTTGTTGCAGATGGATATGAAGAAGATACTTCTCTTTCACATATTACATCTCTACATGATCCCAATTGACTGATCGATCTTCGAATCCGTAATCTGGTTGTTGAAGCCTGTTGCGCCCCAGCCTGCTCATCACTGCGAGACCTGAAATGGCAGCAGAATTTGAGTTAGGGAACAGCTGCAACAAAAGCATCTGATTCATTTTCATCAAATTCCACTGATGTTTTTGACAGAAAGCATACAATTATGTTGTGGGAAAAGAAGAATCCGTATTTTATTCATATACAAGCCATGTAAGAAGAAGCCATATTTTATTCATATCAAGCTATGTATTTATACATGTGGATATACGTCTAGAGATGGCGCGTTTTTTTACTATCGCTACTACTATTATTTATTTATTAATTATTATTATTATTGAGGCACACTTTCGACAGGTAATCATCCAAAATTTAAATTGATTTAAAGATTCCAACCTCTATTTACTAAGCATCTATTGGTAGAATTTGGAGCACTGACTGTTTATCTATTGGTAGAATTTGGACCACTGACTGTTTACATTTTGACCCTCTATTAAATAGCCAGTTAGGGAATTGAATTAGTGTTTTTTTTTTTTTTTCTTGGGGTTTATTGTGTATAAACCGTCGTACTCTGCCAGAGTCTCAGAGCCTCATTTTGGAAACCCCTCCATGGCCTCACCTAACTACCTAAATGCCCTCCTACTTTAAAACCACCCTCATGTCCGTTAATAATGTAAAGTTTTAACCATCAGGAAAACTAACTGCGTAAAAAACCTCTCCCTAGCTAATTCATGTTACCCGTAGTGTGTGTGTGTATTCAAGTCGAACTGGTTCGACATCCAACCAGCTTAAAATTGGGGCAATAACTAATGGTAATAAATAACATGGTGGAGAAGTAAAAACGGGGTGGTGGATTAGGTGGGCCCCACCGTGGTGTTTATGTGAAATCTACCTTGTCCACTAGGTGTGTGACCCCATGCTATGCTTGAAGCCCAAAAATCAGCCTCGTCCGTGATTCAGACGGACTACACAATTGAAAATAATGTACAGGGCAATGCTCACCCTCCAAACCGTTTCACTTGGAGTGGTTGATGGGGACATCACGCGCACGCGCACACGCACGCCCCCTACGCACGTACGCAAGGAGGATGATCCCACTGTCGATCTGAATCGATGATGACGTCCAGGGAGGACCTCCTAGCTAGAGGATTGCATTTTGGTCCCTTGGAGTGGACCCGATCGTCATGTGAATCCTACCATGTGTTCTCATGATCGTGGCCCACTATTCTAAAAGATCTAATACTTTGAGTTTTGGTTATTTTTGTTATTAAGAACATCATTGACGGTTTAGATTGCTTTGATTAGTTGTTATTTTTGGTTACTTCATCTCTAAGTAATAGGTTACGCACATGACGCGAGTCTTGGAGTATAAGGTTTTATTATAAATAGACATCCCTTGCAGGTTTTTTTTTTTTTTTCCATTGAATATTATGAATAAAATTTTGCGTTTTCCTACTTCTCTAATTCTCTGAGCCGTGGAAATCCAATTGGGTGCGAAACCCTCCCTTCTTCGAAGGGCTAACTACTGTGGTGCGAAGCCACACCTATCCCGATTTGCCCCCATCTCCTACCATCAATATCCGCCATCTCCTACGACCAACCAATAATCAAATCCATCATCCTTTCGCAATGATTCTCCCCCTACAGCAGAATATCGGAATCTGGCCCTGTAGGAGGGCTGAAACTTCAGTGGAGCGCCGTGATCAAACCAATAATCCGTTTGGCCTGAAACTTAGAGGGAAGGTGGTCACCCCTGGCCGACCAGGGCCAAGTTGGCCTTTTTCTGATTTGTGGGCCCCACACACGTGCGGGCCACCACCAACACACGTGTCAGGTGGGTTAGCTGTCCACACGTGTGGAATCGGTTCCAGGTTCTCTCTTTCCTCTCTTTCGCTCATCTCTTACTTGATTTCCCTAACCTTAACCCTAGATTGTCCTAAATCTCTATTTCCATACCCTTTTTAAACCCTAGGGCTCCCCGAATTGAAATCCGTGAATCCCTTGGATTGGGGAAATATTTCTGTGCATGTGTGGATGAATTTACTCTCCTTTGAGTATTGTTTGGTCTATAATTTTTATTGATCCGGCCCTAACATGTGTAGGCCTGGACCCGCATAGATTCCCCTTGATTGAGTGCTTGACTTTATGTAGGATGTGGAATTTTGTGTGATTGTTTCTAATTTAGTATGATCTTAAGCCTCTTTTTTTTTTTTTTTTTGCATATCATGTTTAATTTCCATGTCCTGCATCAGTGGCCCACTTGAATCATGGATGGGTACAATTTTTATGCTCCAGGCCTATGTTTTGGTGTGAAATCTAATGGTTGGAGTGGATATCATATGATCGTCGCAGTGGGCCTGTAAAAATCAAGGGTGGAAATCACTCTCTCAACTGTTTCCTTTGCTGTGGCCCACTTGAATCATAGGTCAGCCTGAATTTTTGGCGTTGGGCATAACGTTCGATTACACATTGAATGGTCAGAGTGGATTTCGCATACAAATCACAGTGGCCCACCTAAAAACTCAATGGTGGTTGTCCGTCTCCACTTGTTGTTACACCCGTGAGGCATTACCAGCTTAAAAAATGAAATTACCCACGCCCACCCTTGATTTTTTTATGGGGTCAACTGTTATGTGTATGTGACATCCATTTTGACCATTAGATGTGTAATTCCATGTTAGTCTCAAGGCAAAAGTATCAGCATGACCCATGATTCAGGTGGGCCAAAAAAAGGAAAACAATTGGGAGAGAAACATCCACCCTTTACTTTAGAGGGCCCACCATGATGATTATATGAAACCCACTCCAACCACTAGATGTCACACAAAAACATATTTCTGGAGCATAAAAATCAGGCCAATCCAGGATTCAAGTGGGTCGTGCCAAGTGAAACAGTTTGGACGGTGAGTGTTGCCTTGTACATTATTTTCAATCGCTTGGTCTTCCTAAAACACGTATGAGGATGATTTTTGGGCCCTAGGCCTACCATGGGGTGACACACCTAGTGGATGGGGTGGATTTCACATAAACACCACGGTGTGCCCACCCGATCCACACCCCATCTACTTCTCTCCTTTATATCTATCTGCTTATTTATTACCATTAATTGTTGCCTCAATTCCAAGCTGGTTGGATGTCCAACCAGTTGGACTTGAGAGGGGTAATAAATGAGGGAAAGTAGACTTAGATGGTTTGGTCATGTGCAACATAAGCTAAGAACTGTGCCAGTTTGAAGGAGTGAGTTGGTGCAAGTTGAAGGCTCGAAAAGGCAATGGGAAGGCCCAAAAAGGACGTGTATGCGGTAAGAAAAGGCTTGATGACCTATGGTCTAACTGAAGGTATGGGCCCTCGATAGAGTGGAATGGCAGAACAGGTTTCATGTAGCCTAGATGATAATGATGAAGTGATGTATGTGTGTATGCATGGTAGTGCGATGGCATACCTTCGACCACTTTGTAAAGAGATGACCACCATCTATCTCTGGGGACATGGTACTGATTCAGCGTCTCCTCAATTGCTTTGTCATGCTTCCCTTCCAAAACACCTTGTAGGGTGATGACAGCTTTCTCTGTTTTCTTGAGAATGCTGTTCTCATCTTCAATCTCCAGCTGTTGGAGGTCGTTATGCGATGATGTGAGGCTGACAGCAAGTGCAAACTGAGCTGCTGCTGCCCAGCGAGAAGATGCCAGCCATCTCCTCTGCCCATCTGGGCGCTTGTTCTCTTCCCTCCTGGATCTGCTCTCGCCATCCCCAAGAACCAAGCCCTGCAATTTTTATTGGAGATCGCATACATGTAAGATAAAAAGGTGAAGGAAAGAAAGAGAAACAAGTAAGCAATGAAAGATAGGAAAGATGTAAAGGTGGGACTAACGGAAGAGCAATGATCCAGTATGCGGGGCCTACGTGAGCCCATCTGCATTCACTGTGGGCTAAAAGTACCCTGATTGGACCATCATATCCATCCAATTAAGTGCTTGCAAAATAGAAGCAGAGACAAGTTTCAGTTTCTGTCCAATTTTTGGGCCCTTAATCTGATGGCTGTGATCATATAACAGGGGTGATTTTTTGGCCATGTCCAATAGAAGGGCCGTTCCTATCAAAAGGTGTTCGTGTCGGATGCAGATTGCGTCCTACCCCCACCCGTCTCTAGCCACGAATGGGCAGTTCTATGGGTGGGCCCACCGTGATGTATCTGTTTATCCATGCTAAGTTCATTTTAGGGTAAGTGCACAAAAATGAAGCAGATCCAACGCTCGAGTGGACCACACCAAATAATAAGCTTGGGTTGCATTAAATGCACAAATCATTAAATGCAAGAGTCATCTTTGGTGTGGCCCACTTGAGCATTGGATCTGCCTCATTTTTGTGCACATACCCTAAAATGATCTTAGAGAAGGGATGGACGACGTGGATAAACAGATACATCATGGTGGGCCCGCCCACAGAACTGCCCGTTCGTGGCTAGAGATGGGCGGGGGTAGGACACAATCCGCGTCCGTCCGTGTCATAGGTGGGCCCACATGCGCAGCATAGAGAAATTACACCACAATATATTAAGAGGAATACTAATTAGATCATTGCTCACGAAATAAGAAAAGAGAGTGATTTTGAGTTGTTGGATGGACTCCTCCCCATGGCAATATCAATGGAAGCTGGCTTCATTTGCAATATTATGGGGCTAAGGAGAGGGATTCCAGGATTTTTAATGATAAGGCAGTGAAAATCTCCTCATTAAAGAATTTGATTTCTTGCGTTTTGGTTGGGCCCTTCAAAAGGCAAATTTATAGGGATTTTGATAGCTTCCCTGTTTGGACACAGGGTTCGATTACTGTTGGGGATGGAGGGTATTTTTGCATCTTGGCTCTTAATACGGGGTGGGGAATTGCATTTGTGGCCTTGTTTGTTTTTGGCTTGTTTTGCTTCTAGAATCGTATCTCCATATTTTGGCCATATTTGGCCTTCTATAGCATCTAGTCTTCTTTCCAGAGAAAAAAGAAAAAGAAAAAGATAATGAAAGGGCAATATAAAGAAGGAAAGGAAAGAAAGCCTCTTCACCAGACTGACAATAGATAAAAAAAAGTACCCGTAAGTATTGAGCGTTGGCAGCTCCAGTACTCCGAACCATCTTGGAGAAAGCACTTCCTTCGTTTAATAGGAGATCCTCTGGGCTGTCAAATTCTAGAACCTGCATGGAAAGAGAATAATGCTGATCCCTCAACTGGAAATGTATTAATTGATAGAATATGTGGAAGCCATAACAAACACCAACAACTGCATGCACGCACAAAATTACAAACATGCATCTCAAATTGCAGGTAAAAAGTGTATGTATTTATTCCATTTGGATATGACATGGACCAAATTAGTCTTAATCCTAAGGAAAGAAATAGCTTGGTATGTCTTGAAATTTTGTAGATACACTTGTACACTTAAATTCTTGGGATTTTGGTCAATTGCAATAAAAACCCATCCCTTATTACTATTCCCAAACAAACCACTATCTTCTCCAGAAACAGTCCAAAGACACCCCCATTTTGACCTTGACTGATGGAAAAGAGACTGAAAGGACTGTTAGGGATGGAAATGACTATTTTGCCCTTAAAGAGATGAATGTTAGGGCATGGAAATGATGTAGCCCACCGCGATGGTATGACATTCACTCTGTCCATTCATTGTGCTAACACATGTTAGGATGCGAGGCAAAAAACGAGGCCGATTCAAAACTCAAGTGGGCCACACAATTAGTAAGGTTTTCTAACCGCACTAAAAATGTAATGGTCATTTTGGTCATATACAAAATGGCCATAGGACCTAATGGGCATTTTTGGTTACATACAAAATATGGTAAATGGTCGATATGTAGCTTGTATGGCAGACTGACGGTAGGTTTTGACTAACAGAGTAAAAGATAAGGGTTTATTTGGAAATTCTAAAAAGGGGAAGGAGGTTAAATCAATGGAACCAAAGATGGGGGTTTATATGTCAAAATCTCAAAACTCTTTAGTTGAGAAAAATAGAAATCTCAAAATGACTGATTGGATTCCTTTGATTCATTCCACCACTATCTACTTATCTATATTAATATGTGTTTCTAAATGTATATTCACACAAATGGTTTGCATGTTGAGACATTTTGGGATACACCCCTTGTGAATAAAATAATAATGTGTTTTACAGATACTATGGTGGATAATTAAAAAGATCATTGAAATTTGAGTTCAGAGGTTCAAGAGTATTGATTTTACATAAAATTCTGTTCTTTCCTAAAATGAGAATGCCAAACAGTTGATATACTTGAGACTCCACTTCATTTACCCAAGTGCCAAACTGAATTAGCAGATTACAAAAGTTAAAAAAACACCAACAGGCTATTACATCACAATTGCTTGTGTTTCCTCATGGCAAATAAGGCAGGGCTGCTTTAGCAAGTAAAAGGGCTTGAATACGTACCTGACCAGCATCAAGGAGAAGAACCCTGTCACAGTCGATTATTGTATTCAAACGATGGGCGATAATCAGCATTGTGCAAGATTTGAATTCCTCTCTTATGGTTTTCTGTATAAGAGCATCAGTTCGAACATCCACGGCTGCTGTTGCTTCATCAAGAACAAGAATCTTTGATCTACGCAGAAGTGCACGAGCAAGACTCAGTAGTTGCCTTTGTCCAACACTGAAATTCTCCCCGGCCTCAGAAACCTTCCAAACCACAAAGTTGGTGATGTTTTTAGTTAAATCGTGAAGTATATATTTTCAGCATGTATTGTGTAAAACTATTGATAATAAAATCAACCAAATCTATCCACATGCTTGCTAGTTTTATCTCAGAGGGAAGCTACTCAGATGAGCACACTTCATGAAGTTCCATGAAGTGTGCCAAAAACTATAGTATTTATGGCACTTGCATATGGTGATTGATTTGGTTGCCAGCATCTTGATGGGAGGAAAGAAAGAAAAGAAAATAAAAGAAAAGAGAAAAGGAAAAAGGAAATAGGAAAAGAAGAAAGAAAAAAGGAGCAATCCACATTAAGCAAGCAAAGCTCACTACAATGAGCATTGCCCAACCATAGTACAATCTTTTGCACTATGACCCATTAAAGTTGTTCCTATCACAATAGCTGTTTCCCATGCATATGGTTTTGATAAAGGACTTCTATGAAGGGCATAACATAATAGCATGCCTCTTTCTACAAATAGCATTTGATCTTTTCAAAAGGTCTTCTTAATTTTAACTTTCATATTGAAAAGTGAATAGTATTTAAAGAAGAAAATATTTAATAAACTGAATAGAAAATGATGCAACAAAAAGAGCACCACCTCTTTTACTGCCTTTGACGACGGAGGAGAAATAATATCCAACATAATCTTATGAGAAGCTTCTAATATCACTCATAAGCTCAGAAGCCACATTATAACCATAAGCTTATGAGGAAGCGGCTTATTCAAATCCATAGATGACCATATGAGTGATTAATGCAAGCACATACCTCAGCATCAAGACCTAATGAGTTCCTCCTGATAACGTCCTTTAGATGTGCTCTCTCCAATGCCTCCCAAAGATCAGCATCATTGTGCTCATTGAATGGATCGAGATTAAACCGGACCGTACCTAGACATAAAAAAAAATGGCCATTACAATTAAACAAACTGGCAAAGGTTTGACACATTAAAAGCTAAACAAAATGGCAATTTGATACATCAACATACAGCACAGGAGACGGCACTACAATCAGTGATAGAAACACTCCTAATTATCAAACACAGTAATTGGATAGATCTACATAGATTCAAAACGAAATGGCATTCCTATGAGACACAATCAGAGGCCGAAGGGCAGTCTTCATCAGTGTCATGAAGTAGGCTTCCTATCACACTTGTACTCACCCATGCTTCTCAACTAAAAGTATATAACTAGAATTTCTCATCATTTTTAAGGACTGAAAGCATCCATATTATCTCAAAATATGAGAAACAACAATCCAAAACAGACTAACCAAAACAACCAAAATGATGGACATTACTTGCAGTTGGTTCGAAAATACAGCATTTGTTCATAATTGTTAGTGTTCGAATACACAGCTGTGTGTGTACATGCAGAGCACCATAATCATGTTAGTGTACACAGTCTTGTGTGCACACCTGCAATTGACCATACCTATGTAGTTGATTTTATCGTATTCAAGCTTATCTTTGTAACAAACAAATTATAAATAAAAGATGTCTGCAAGCCTTTGCTCCTAGTGAAGCTGAAGCGGACAGATGGGTTTGGAAAGAGGAGAGTTTGGACTGTTTCTTGGTAAGATCCTTTTTTCCCATGCGGGGCAGACCCCCTGTCCAGGCAGAGGTGGGAGCTACTTCATTTGTTAGGTCCTATTCCGTCCCTCTGAAATTTTCCGCGTTCGGTTGGTTGGTTGGGAGGAAAAGAGTCCTAACTATTGACAACTTGAGGAAAAGGGCCATAATAATCAGTAACTTTTGCTTTTTGTGTATGCAAGATGGGGAGTCAGTGGATCACCTATTTTTACACTGTCCATTCTTGACTCCGATCTGGTCGGATATTTTGGGCCGGTTCAAAATCTGGTGGACCATACCAATTTCGGTGGATCGTTGCTTGCTTGCTTGGCACGGAGTTCGCCTTCCAAAGTATAGGAAGATTCTTTGGCGAATGACCCTGCTTGTGTTTCGGTGGGCAGTTTGGGACGAGTGGAATACTAGGTGCTTCAATAACACCATTGAGACGGTGGATAGGATTTCTCTTTGAATCAGATGGCTAGTTTGTGAATGGGCTGTGGCTACCCCCAAAATCAGGGGTTGTAATTTGGATTTCTTAGGGTGATTACTGGGTCGCTGTCTCGGCACCCTTGCACCTTCTTGTTTTTTGTTTAGTGCTCCTTTTTAATAAAATCGGTGTGCGTGTTATTTTCTGAATCAGAGGAATGTTTCTACTGTGAAATGGATGTTCAATGCCAACTGTGAAATAAAAGAAAAAGAATAATTGGGAGAGTTCCGAAATGTGCATTTCGTTCTTTAATGAGTTGGCTAACCCCAAGTGAACTTTGAAAACCCATATAATTTCACAAAAGTCATTACAATTCATTCTACAACAGGAGTGTATTTGAGAGTACATGTAATTACATATCACATGCACAGAATATCTGATTCTTGCAAAAGTGGGCTACCCCATGATGATCATCACCTCATATAGAAATCAGGCTAATCCACTCATTGAGTGGGCTGCACCAGTATACTGAGTCATACCATTGGCTTTCCATTGATTTTGATGCTGCTCTATGAGTGGATCAGCCTGATTTTTGTACCATGTTTTAAATGGCATGGCCCACCTTGTGCACAGATTGTATATTCTACACCCGTGACATGTTGGCAGTAAAGAAGTGGCTGTATGTGAAAGTTCGCACATAGCCGATGCATGTGATCAATTCTCTTCCTGAATATTTCCAAAAGGTGCATGAGATTCATATTGTCAGGTGCATTCACACTTTCACAGTTAGATAATTTGCAAGGATGAGAGAAACTGCATACCTGAAAACAGAACAGGTGACTGTGGTATAATCCCAAGAGTTTTACGCAAATCTTCCAGACCAAATTTTGCAACATCACAATCATCGATGAAGATCCCCCCTCTCTCCAGTTCCACAATACGAAATAAAGCATTGATCATGCTGGATTTCCCAGCACCGGTCCTCCCAACTATTCCAATCTTCTCACTTGGCAAAATTGTAAAGGACAAGCCATGAAGAACAGGAGGAAGCTCTGGCCTGTAACGCAGAACAACATCCTCAAATTTGATAGTCCCAGCTGAAGGCCAACCTGGTGGAGGTCTGTTGCTTTCAATAACAGCAGGTGCTTCAGAAGGCAATTCTATATACGTGGCCACTCGCTCAACAGCATTCAGACTATTCTCAGCCATACTTGCAAGTCGCAAAACGGCTGTCAAGAGGCTTGTAATATTCAATGCATAAGAGAGAAGTAGACCCATAGTTGATGCAAATGCCTGCTGGTTTTCAGCACGTTGGTTTTGCATGACAGCGAAAGTTGCTGTTAACCAGATCATGATTCCTCCCAATACTTCCAACCGAATACCTAGCCAGCGGTTTGAACTCATGTTCACAAGTGTAAATCTCACATTATTGTCCATTGAATTCCCATTAATGTTAGACATTCTATCATATGCTTTATATGCACGGATTGTTGATAGCCCATTTAATGCTTCCCCGAATTGGGCATAGACAGGAGATCTGGTTATAGAATCCAATCGTTTGACTTCACGGGCAGTACTCTGTAACATACACATGCATAATAAGCTTTGGACGTAATCGCTATATATCTGGAATCTCAGAATTGTAAGGATTTTAACTATAAACTGCCTTCACAGCCATATACGAAAAAATTTACAAAAACAAAGTTCCTAGAGTCTTCAAAATAAGCGATTCAATGTCTGACAAGTGCTTACGAAAATACAAACAAGTAGTCAGTTGGTTGTTTCCATATGGCAATAAAGGAGACATTGAAGTTATACTTGAGCATTGGCTTCCTTGTTCCTACCAGTCTTTGCTAGTCTCTATGCTGGTTATCATGGTAACATTTGAATCTTACCAACGTAAAAGTTGATATGGTAAGATATAAAAGTCACTGCCCTAATATAGAATGTCATAGAAGAATCAGTCCCACTGAAGTTATGGCCCTTGAGAGAGTGGAATGGTGGAATATGATTCATTTAGCTGACCCCAATTAGTTGGGATAAGGCTTAGATGATGTTAGAAAGTATCAGTGCCCTAATATCAAATGTCCCAAAATATTTAAATATTTGACCTAGGAAAAGAAGTGCAAACTTGAACAGTAATATCACTTAATAAGATTTTGGGGTCACATATAGCTCAATTTAACTTTGTACTGAACATTCAGAAAAAAAAAAAAAAAAACATTGAATGAAATGTCTAATGAAGGATCTATAAACTATTTTTGTAATTCCTACCCAGCAAAGTACAAAAAACAACAACACAATAAAGGAGATAAATAATTAACAAGAAGTATATGTGTTTTGTCAGCTCTAAAGTTTCCAGAATATAATAACAAATAAAAAGGCACACAGAAGGAAACAGTGAAAAATTGTATGACAATATGAGAAACAAATTGACACATCTTATTTAAAAGGCAACCACATACCTGGTAATATAGGTAGGCTGTGTAAAACAAAATCAGGAGTGGCATTATTGCCCATAGGGAAACGGTGCTCACGATGCCTATCAACACAAAAGTTGAAAGGAGCTGCGCTATTTGGCCCATAAACATGTTTACAATGACAGCAACCATGCGATCTATATCACCAAGATCCTTTGCAAATCTGTTGATTACCCGCCCAATTGGATTTGTGTGGAAGAATAACATTGGAACTCTTAATATAGAGTTAAGCATGGCATCATGCAACCTTCTGGCAGCATAAAGACTCGAAGTGATCAACCAAAAAGAGTTCAACAACGTAACTAGTACCTGATACAGGGACAACAGCCCAATTAAGACCTCAAGGCATTAAGCAAAAGGACATTCAACCATGGTAAACCAATTGCCACTAGGATTGACTTTTGGAAATCATAGGTAATTGAGAAGCACATAACAACTCTTAACCTTGACTTTTCATAGCTATACCTGACAAAAAGAGAGAACTGCATAAATCAGAGTATAGAAACCAGATCCATGGCTTTTCGTAGAGCTTTGATTCGTCCAAACACTTAACCATGTGCTACTGCTAACTCGAAGAACTTCAGTTAGGATGTAGCAACTAAAGAGTACCATAACCACCCAAGCACCGCCTAACGCATTTTTATACCTGCAAAAAGAAACCAAATTCACAGAACATTTCATTACATGGAAAACAGTTTGCGGCATCAACATGAACACAAGTGCAGAGAGGAATTGAAACATGAAAGCATTAATCAGCATTAACAAATGCCTAATTTATAAAAGAGTTCAATTTCAGTATCATCCCATGCATCGAGGACTCAAGAGTTCAAACAAGCACTTCTCATACAACTTCCACCTGTATATCTTGTAAACTAACCTGTGGCATACATAATCTACACATGAATGCAGGTGCATATGTGTGTGTGTGTGTGTGTGGTGTGTGTGTGTGTGTGTGTATATATATATATATATATATATATATATATGTTTTGGTGCAAAGGCATGCATCAGTGTATCAGTAACTAAGCTCAAAGAGTTGACTAAACTTGAGCAAAACTTGAGTCCAGGTTTCCAAGGACTCAGTTTTTCACTTGACTGAGCCAAAAGTGGGACAAGGGAAGACTTGCCCGAACTTTCTTAGAAGCAAGCAAAAAACTTGAAAGCTTGATCGAAGTGGCTTGATAGTTGAGACCTTTTGAATACCGGTCGTGGGTCGAGCTTTTAAAGCTTGATCTGCGATGCATGTATATGCCATGACACGTGATGAACATATTATTTATATCTACAATAAATAAAGAAATCATGTTAAGGGCCACATTCCTGCAGCCAGTTAAGCTTATTGCATATGTACTAGAAACATAATTATACAAGTGAAACAAGCTCTTACCTCGCAAGAACCTTCCAACTAACAACACCCGTTTCACGTTCCTCTTGTTTGATGAGAACAGATTTTCCTTCCTTCCCTTTCTTTCCACCAGTAGCATTTGTCAGCAAGCCATCCTCCTTGATAGGCTCTCCATTAGCAACAGGTTTCTGAGTCATTGGCCCATTGTTTTCACCTACTTCCTTCTCTTCCTCTTGTTCTTCCAATTTCCCGGCATTCTCCATTAATCTTTGAAATAGCGCACCACTATTAGTTAGCTCGTCAAAGGTTCCTTCCTCTTTCACCATACCTTCATGCACCAGGATAATTTTGTCTACATGTGGAAGAAAATGCAACTGGTTTGTGACAAGCACACGGGTTTTTCCTTGCAGTTCATCCTTGATGCATTTATCAAAAACCTGGAGAAAAGTTTGACATGAAAAATTAGAACATCACAAAATTAATTTCAAGACTACCAGTTTCGTTTTAAGCTTTACTAATAACCAAGAAAAAAGCATGGTTCCTATCATTCAGTACATCCATACTATGATCAGAAAAAGTATGTTTTGGTCATTTAGATTATGTTTTTCAATAAAGTTCTTCTCTTCATACTTGTGTATTTGAAAGAACAATTGCTCTTTTCCAAGGAAGAATCACTCTTTGAAGATAAAAGAAGAAGAAGAAGAAGAAGAAGAAGAATCGCTCTTCGATGAACTCTTTTTGGCCTATATTCATGCTCACAGCTTTCCGGAAAAAAACGAGAGAGGGAGAGAGGAAGGAAAAAACTCCAAGAAGTTTAATGTTCTCCCTTCTGTAAAATGCCCCCAATTACCAAGTAGCCCTACCGAACTTGGATTCATAAGCCGTGAAGATAGTAATAGGGTAGGTAATATGGGCTTGCATTCAGAAGTTATGAAGACAATCACATTAGTTAGGTAACATTCAATTCCTTGGATTGAGTTCATAAACCTTAACAAAATGAGATTACCTGTCGACCAACATGAGCATCTAGAGCACTCAAAGGATCATCAAATATGTACACGTCTGAGTTGGAGTATACAGCTCTAGCCATGGAAACTCTTTGCTTTTGTCCACCACTAATGTTCACTCCCCTTTCACCGATCTCTGTGAGATCACCACCCTGATAAAATAAGTGTGAGACTATGTACAAATGCTTACAAGCAAAGAGACACATGCAAATATGTTACCCATTCATTTAAGCATAAGAACAGACAATCATATGGTATACACAGATATCTGTATTTCTACCTGATATGCATAACCTTTATAGTTTACATGAACACATGTGAGCACATGTACTACATGTCACAGGATAAGTTCAGCAACACTAAAGATTGAATGCTCTATGGATAATGGAAACTATATACTTACTGGAAGTAATTCAAGATCATGTGCTAATGCAGTCACTTCTATGGCCTTCTCATAGCGTGCTGGTTGGAAAGCGGATCCAAATAATATGTTGTCGCGCACCTGCACAGGCAAATTTTCAGCATCCTCTATGTTGAGCTTTGCTTAGCACAATAATGAAATACACCACTAGGAGAAAAGGACAAGTATAAGACATCGTAACTCACAGTTGCATTGAAGATCCATGAAACCTGTGGGACGTAGGCTACAGTTCCACGAATATAAACACTTGTATTGGTATCCGCCACTGGAGGTAGTTCCCCAAGCATTGCGGATATCAGTGATGTTTTTCCCTCTCCAGTACTACCAACAACTGCAACAAGGCTACCAGCTGGTACATCCAAATTAATGTTTGATAATGTGGGCTTCTCTGCCTGTTTTCACAACACCAAGCCTCCTAAGAAACTCTGAAAGAAGACAAGCTTCCCAATGCAAATAACCACATAACATGATGAGCCAAAACTAGCATATACAGACGACTCTAAACAACTTCAGTGAAGTGCATTCTATACTATTCAAAACATTTTCATCAGAAAGTGACTTGGCCAATATTTTTGAGTTAGATGCAAATAAAAAGCTTCCTAAGTGAACCAGATCAGGTGCTGCCAAATCCAAGCCAACTCAGAAGAGCTGCATGGGATCCATCTGAGTGTTAAAACCGTGAAAAAAAAAGGCCAAGGGAGGGACATCTAAAACATTTTTTAGATGGTTCAATGCAAAAAAATCACAACAATCTAAACGAATTGTAAAAAAATATTCAAATTGATGATGTCTAACAAACTAAGATTAACATTTAGACCTTTGTATCCCAAGAAAAGTATCCATCCTTGATCGAGATGGCTGGAAGGCCCGGCTCTAGAGGTGGGTTTGGCAAAAGAATTCTCTCCTCAGTTAGGAATAGTTCTTCCAAACGTTTCAATGACACCTGTGCATTTACAACCTGCCAAACATGAAAAGCATTATGTACTGTTTATGTGGTCTCACATACATGACGGGAAATAATTCTATGACATGCAAAGCCATTTTCCGCCAACTACATAACTAGGCCAGGAATATCCCCTGAAACAAGAACAACTAGATAATTGAATAAAGATAAGCCGAAAAGGAAGTCAAAACACTTCCAAAAGGAATCACTGAAAGGGGCAAAATCAAGATTCTATCCACATATGAATTGTACCACTAGAGACTGACAAATGTTAACCACTTCCACAACTTCCCAGATATCAAAATATGGAAGCCTTGAGTATGTTCCAAGAACAAGTATTTCAATATTCTTAGTTTATTAAATTACTTGGGCAAATGGAATTCAGCCACATGCTAAGGCTATCATAAAGATAGCCCTTCAGCCAATACCACAGGTTATCATTCAAAACTATTTCGATATTTCATACATTAGCCAACTAGTTATCCAACCCCAGCTTACTCTCATACAACTCATGAGCTATGTGTGAAAGAAAAGTTTTCTCTAAGAAGTTTCTAGAAAAGAACGTGATTTTTTCATTTTTGGTTTTTTGGTAATTCGGTGGATGAGATTTAGGAGCAAGGTATGCTATATTGGTTTCAGCGATGCCTATTGAAACCGATACGCATAACGGCCGTTACAAGGGGCTTTTTTTTTTTTGCTAAAAAAAATGTAGGAAATTTCCAAATATTAAGAGGATTCTAAATACATTTTTTTTTTTGGGATCATGTTTACGATGGTGTAACGGTCCACTTTTTTGTGATAATGCTAGCTCGAGCTATTTGATGATTTGATGAACCCAATGAGCTTCAAATGACCCCAGATTAGCACAAAATTCATGCAAGCTATAGCACTCATTGCACTAATGCAGATTCCCAAGCGTTTAATATCATTCCCCCCAAGTAATTTTAAGAAAAAAAAAATTAAAATTAAAATTTGAATGAATAATGTCACCGGTTTGGGGGACCACTCAAATGCCCCCAAATCGACCCAAAACATGCAAGCCATGACACGCATCCCACTAATGCACTTTACATCATTCACTCCGAGTAATTTTAAGAAAAATAAATAAATTTAAATTCGAATGAATAATGTTGCTGATTTGGGGAACCACTCGAATGCCTCAAAATCAACCCCAAATTCAAAAAGTCCATGGAACTCATCCCACTAATACATATTCCTAAGCATTTGACGGTATTGTTCCCAAGAAATTTTAAGAAAAAAAAGTGGAATTAAATTTGGATAAATAGTGCCGCTTATTTAGGGGACCACTTGAGTGCCCCCAAATTGGCCTGAAATTCATGCAATTATGGCACTCATCTCATTAATACGATGGGCTTCAAATTATACTTATTTCGCCATTCAAATATCATATCAGTGGACATTTATTTGGGCAGTGAAAATTAAAAAACCTAGTGGTCCTATTCAATAAACAAGTTCCTCAAATCAACGGTTATGATCATTCAGACAATCAGATTTTGGAATTGTGACTTAGCAACAATCAGATTGTGGTTGTGGTGGAAGCTCTAGGCAGAATGGTGGAAAAGGATACTACAGCCGGTCTGATCGAAGGTTTCAAGATAGACAACTCGGATTTCCAAATATCGCACCTTCGATATGCCTATGATACAATGCTTTTTTGTGGCACATCTAAAAGAAAAAGTTTGCACCTTGAGGAAAGTTATCATGTGTTATGGAGCAGTTTCAGGCTTAAAGGTGAACATCACTAAAAGTGAACTTCTCAAGGTTGGTCTTTCAAAAGAAGAGACATCCAAGCTTGCTTCGAAATTCGGTTGTATGGCGGCATCATTCCCTTCTTCATATCCCGGCCTCCCTTTATGCATAGGCAAGCCTGCGAAATACCTGTGGGATAAAGTGATCGGAAGGGTAGAAAGGAAACTCTCAAGTTAGAAAATTGGCATTTCTCCATGGGCAGCAGACTAACTTAATCAAGGTGGTGATTTCCAACCTTCCACTCTATTTTATGTCTCTCTTCCGTTGCTCAAAATCAGTGTTGGACAAATTGGAAAAACTTAAAAGGGATTTCTTATGGCAATGGGCATCTGATAATCACAAATTTCATTTGATGAAATGGGTTGATGTTTGTAAATCCCAGGATGAAGGAGGCGCCGGCCTAAGGCCATTGGACATGACAAATGAAGCTCTTCTTAGTAAATAGTTATGGGGGTTTGGATCGGAGGATGATTCTCTATCAAGGTGTCCCGTATCGGTATCGGTTGGCGTAACGGTGCCCTCTGAAACCGATACGGATACGGAGGCGTAACGGCGATACGGGGGCGTAACGGTCCGTAACGGCGCAAATTTTTTTTTTTGCCAAAAAAATATGAAAAAATATGGATTAAATCCGGAATATTCTAAGCATTCCAAATATGTATTCATTTATAAATTGGAACATGTTTATGCTGGTGTAACGGTCCACTCTTTGGTGAAAAGTTGTATCGGACTGTCTGATGAATTTATGAACCAGATAACTTGAATTTGACTACAAAATTCATATATTTAATTTTATAAATATCTAATTTATATACTTAACAATTTGATATCATTTCTCCCAATAATTCTTTAAAAAAATGAAATTAAATTCAGGTAGATGGTGTTGCCAATTTGGGGCTGACTTGGAGGACCAATCCATGCCCCAAATCATTCTCAAATTCATGCAATTTATTGGCATTATCCTACTTATGAATTGGTGGACATTTATTGGATAGTGAATCATGAAAAAAATAAAAAGGCCCTAATTAAAAAATAAGCGTCTACAAATTAACAATTTACTTTTTGGCATGGTGAATTAGCAATTACAGTCCATAATTTAATTGATAAATTTTAAGTTAATACATGTCTCGTGTACAATTTTTTAAGGGCCCGAATTAAGCGGGACCCAAATTGTGAAGTGTAGCACACGAGTGTCAAAGTTTTTTGGGCCCCACCCGTGATGAATGTGTTATATCCACACCGTCCATCCATTTTGCCAAATAATTTTAGGGCATCAACCCAAAAATGAGGCAGATCCAAAGCTCAGGTGGACTGCATCATAAGAAACAACAATAATTAAACGTCCACCATTAAAATTTTATTGGGGCTACAAAAGTTTTAAATCAAGCTGACATGTGTGTTTTCCCTTCATCAACGTCAATGTGACTCCATTAACAGGTTAGATAAAAAGTAAACATTACAGTAGACCCTAAGAAATTTTTAATGGTGAGCATTCTATAAACATTGTTTCCTATGGTGTGGTCCACCTGAGATTTGGATCTTACTAATTTTTTGGATCATGACTTAAAATGATGTGGCAAAATGGATGGACGGCATGGATAAAATATATACATCATGGTGGGGCCACGCAACACGTGTACAAAAGCCTACCAGGCACATTTATTTGAAAGCGGATTACGCTGTGTACCTCAAGGTACCTGTATTAACGTCAATAAGTCCTTTGGGTCTGATCATGACATATGTATTATACCTAAACCGTTCATTCATTTGACGAGCTAGTCTTAAGGCTTGACGCTAAAAATAATACATATCTAATTATCAAGTGGACCACACTGCAAAAAGTAATGGGGGATTGAACGTCTACCATTGAAACCCATTTTGGGATCACAGAAGTTTTGGATCAATATGAAATTTGTTAGTCCCCTTCATTCAGGTCTTTTGACCTTATGAACAGATTGGATGGAAAATAAACATTGGTGGGCCTACGAATTGTTTAACAGTGAAAATCATGATCTCCACTGCTATTTTTGGTGTGGTCCAGAAGATCTTTGGATATGATTCATTTTTTGGTTAATGCTCTAAAATAATATCTAAAAATAGATGAACGGTGTAGATATAACAAATACATCACTGTGGAGCCCACGTAACTTTGATCTCCTTTGAACCATTCGTACAACTCAGAGCTCGAGGAGTGTCAGTGCTCGTTTTAGCATGACACGTATCTACAGTAGCTATATAGCTATAGCTGGTGTGTGGTACGCCAGCCAATCGGCTTCCGATATTAGACGAAAAAGACGGGAGAGAGGGCTTCCGATTTCAGACGAAAAAGACGGGAGAGAGAGGGCTTCCGATTTCAGAGGGAAACCGAAAATCTAAAGAGAGAGAGAGAGAGAGAGAGAGAGAGAGAGAGAGAGAAGAAGAAGAAGGAAGGAAGAGGAGGCCCGCAGCCGCAGCCGCAGCAGGGCGAGAAGAAGAAGAAGAGGAAGAAGAAGAAGAAGGAGAAGAAGAAAAGAAATTTTTTTTAAAAAAAGGTATGCTTTTTTTTTTCCCTCTTTTTTTTTTTTTTTTTTTTTTTTTTTGGCCCGTAACAGCCGTTACGGGGCCGTAACGGGCGTTATGGCCCGTAACGGGCGTAACGGCCCCGTAACGGCCGTTACGGTCACAAAATTCCGTAACGGCCGTTTCGACCCCGTATCGCGTAACGGTGTCGACCGTTACCGTTACGTATCGGCCGATACGGCCGTATCGTAACGGATACAGGACACCTTGTTCTCTATGGAAATAGATTATGGAAAGGAACCTAGGAGGTTGGTGGACCCGAGATTCATCACTTTATAGAGCTTCCAACCTTTAGAAATCGGTGGCCCGAATAAAACTCAATTTTTTTTTATGGGGGTGGCTTTCTCATTGGGTAATGGTGCAAGAATCTGTTTTTTGGAGGATTCCTGGTTAGGTGACAACCATTGCAGGATGTCTTTCCACGATTGCCGTGAACCTCCCATTCTTCAGATATCATGGTCGCACAATGCTACATGGTAGAAAGAAATGAAACAACATGGGCTCCTCCATGTTGTAGGAGGCTTTTGGATGAAGAAGTCGTGGATCATGCTAACCTATTAAGGTTACTCCGTTCCACAAAGCCTGAGGCAGGGGTAAGTGATACCATAATATGGACCAAGGAGAAATCCTACCGATGTTCCACGAAATCTCTATTCAAGTTATTCAATGGCTACTCTTTGAAACTTTCTGATGAGGACATCGTGCACACGCACGCCCGCACGCCGCCTACACACGCACACGCATCACCACCCCTACGCACGTACGCACGCAGAAGGATGACCCCACCATCAATCTGGCTCGATGACGACGTCCAGGGAGGGCCTCCTAGCTAGACGACAAGTTTTGGTTCAAAAAAGTGGGCTCGATAGTCAAGAAAAGTCCATTATGGGATCTCATGATCGTGGCCCACTCGTCGGATTGATTTCATATTTTAGATTTTGCTTATTGTTATTATTTAGAACATCGTGAACGCTTTAGATTTCTTTGTTTGATTTTTATTTTAGTTTACTTCATCGCCAAGTACTAAGTTGCGCACATGGTGCGAGTTTTTGAGGTATAGGGTTTTCCCTATAAATAGGCAACCCTTGTACTTCTTTTGATTCATTCAAGTTTAATAAAAATTACTGTTTTATTTTTTTACTCTCTTCGTGAGTTGTGGAAGAATTCAAAAGTGGGTGCGAAGCCACCTTCTATAGGCGGTTCATTCGAGGTTTCAATTCCATTATGGCTCCCATCACAGATCACATAAAAAAAAGGAGAGTTTCGATGGACAAAGACCGTCTCGAAGGCCTTCAACGAGATAAAGGTCAAGATGACCGAAAGCTCCAGTTACGCGACTTCCAGATTTTTCAAAAGCTTTTGAAGTCGTATGTGACGCGTCAGGAGTCGGCATAAGAGTGCTTAGTCAGGAAGGACAACCTGTCGCCTTTTTTAGTGAGAAACTGAATGAGACGAAACAAAGATATTCCACCTATGACAAGGAATTCTATGCAGTAGTACAATCTCTGCGTCATTGGCGTCATTACCTATTGCCACAAGAATTCGTCTTATTTTCAAATCATGAGGCCTTGAGATATCTGAACTCTCAGAAGAAATTAAACCCTAGGCATGCAAAGTGGGTTCAATTCCTTCAAGAGTACACTTGTGCTTAAGCACAAGGCCGGTGTAGAGAATAAGCCCGCCGACATATTGAGTCATCGAGTCGCATTACTCAACTCCATGAGTGTTGAAGTTACGGGCCTTGAGGGCATCAAAGAAGAGTATTCTGAGTGTCCAGATTTCGGAGTCATGTACGTGTCATTGTTAGAGAGTCTGTCAGGAGCTAACAGTGAGTATTTGATTTTAGATGGATATTTGTTTAGGAGTGACCGCTTGTGCATACCACGCACCTCCCTCCGTGATTTTCTTGTCTGGGAGTTACATTTAGGAGGGGTTGCGAGTCATTTCGGTTGAGACAAGACCATCGCCCTAGTGGAGGATAGGTTTTACTGGCCAAGCCTCAAGCGAGACGTGGCCAAAATTATAGGGCAATGTAGTACTTGTCAACTGGCAAAGCAAAAGAAACAGAATACAGGATTATACACACCTTTGCCAGTCCCATTCATCCCTTGGCAGGATATCAGTATGGACTTCGTGCTTGGACTTCCCAAGACTATTCGGAAACATGATTCCATATTTATTATCGTGGACCGTTTCTCTAAAATGGCCCACTTCATTCCTTGTTCTAAGACCTCCGACGCATCTCATGTTGCCAAGCTATTCTTTAGTGAGGTCGTCAAACTACATGGGTTACCAAAAACCATAGTGTCTGACCATGACGTGCGATTCATGAGTTACTTTTGGAAGACACTATGGCACATGATGAATACTAGGCTCAAATTTTCTTCTGCTTACCACCCTCAGACTGATGGCAAGGCTGAGGTGGTTAATAGGAGTCTAGGGAGTTTACTTCGATGTTTAGTGGGAGAGCATACCAAGACACGGGACACTGTACTACCCATTGCCGAATTTGTATACAATAGTTCTGTAAATAGGTCCACAGGTCTAAGTCCTTTTGAAGTCGTTACTGGTTACAAGCCTAAGAAGCCTATTGATCTTATCCCCATGTCATTGTCTCATAGGCCATCAGAGTCTGCAAAGTCTTTTGCGCATCACATACATTCAAGAAATCAGGCTACTAGTAATGAACATTACAAATTTTCTGTAGACCAACATAGATGTTTTAAAGAGTTCAATATTGGGGACTCTATGATGATCCGTATCAGGCCCGAGCGGCACCCTCCAGGGGCCGTTCGTAAGTTATAAGCGCGTAGCGCTGGGCCCTTCAAAATTATAAAGCGAAATGGTCTCAATGCGTATGAGGTAGATCTTCCACCTTCCATGGGAATTAGTTCCACATCAATGTGGAGGATCTGGTTATTTTTCAGGGACCCACTGATACTTTGCCCGGCCCTTCACCCACCCATCCTCATTCCTCAGATTTACCCCTTGATCCATGGCCTCTTCCCGTCCTTTCATCCCAGCCTCTTCCTCCCATACCTAGACTTCACACACCCAGAGAGGAAATAGAGGATATCCTGGACCATGAGATAGTTTCAACGCCGGGCTGTGGGTTTCAGAAGTACCTAGTTAAATGGAAGTCACGCCCAGCTTCAGACTGCACGCGGCTCACTAAGGAGGAGCTTCAGATACTTGATCCTGACATCCTGAAGCGGTTTAGAAGTTTTATTTCGCCAGTGGCGAAATCTTTGCAGCCGAGGAGAGTTGATAAGGATATCGTGCACACGCACGCCGCATGCCGCCTACACGCACGCGCATCACCACCCCTACGCACGTACGTACGCAGGAGGACCCCACCATCGATTTGGCTCGATGACAACGTCCAGGGAGGGCCTCCTAGCTAGAAGACAAGTTTTGGTTCAAAAAAGTGGGCCCGATAGTTAAGAAAAGCTCATCATGGGATCTCATGATCGTGGCCCACTCGTCGGATTGATTTCATATTTTAGGTTTTGCTTATTATTATTATTTAGAACATCGTGAACGCTTTAGATTTCTTTGTTTGGTTTTTATTTTAGTTTACTTCATCGCCAAGTAATAGGTTGCGCACATGGTGCGAGTTTTTTGGGTATAGGGTTTTCCTTATAAATATGCACCCCTTGTAGTTCTTTTGATTCGTTCAAGTTTAATAAAAATTTCTGCTTTATTTTTCCGCTCTCTTCGTGAGTTGTGGAAGAATTCAAAAGTGGGTGCGAAGCCCTCCCTTCTTCGAAGGGGTAACTACAGTGGTACGAAGCCACATCTATCTCCATCCGCCCCTACCCTCTTCCATCCATATCTCTCATTTTCTATCATCATTATTACTTTGAATTTCTCAGCTTTTGCAGCTATTCATCCCCCTACAGTTAGTTTCTAAAATCTGGACCTGTAGGAGGGTTGAAACTTCGGCGGAGAACTACGCCTCGACCTTACGTCGGATCGTCGTCAAACTTGGAGGGATTAGAGGTCTCCCCTGGCCGACCAAGGCCTAGGTGTCACTTTGGAGAGGCCAGCCTCCATCACACGTGCGACCAGCCCACCCGCGCACGTGCGTCAGCCCCGGGTCACCATCTGCGCGCATGAGCTTTCTCTGGGTCAGGTTTTCCTCTGGTTTTCATATTTTTCATTCCTATTTCCTAAACCCTAGCCTTAGTTTGCATTAACCTTAATTTATTTGCCCCTTTTTTCCACCCTAGGGTTCCTTGAATTGAGATTGAGGAATCCCTTGGATTAGGGACTGTTTGCTATGCATGAGTGGTTGATTTCTATTTCCCTTTGAGATCGTTTGGCTTATAATTTTTATTGGTCCAGTCCTAGCCTGTGTAGGCCTGGACCAGCATAAATTCCCCTTTTTAATTGAATGATTTGGATTGTCATGTGGGATGTGGAATTTGTGTAACTGTTTCTGAATTGGTATGATCTAAGCCTGAATTCTTGCATCTCATACTTAAATTTCATGTCCTGCATCACTTTCACCTCAACATGCCGCTCATGTATGGCATTGTGGGGCTCCTCCCAAATTCGCGGTTCTAGCTTGGCTAGTCGGGTACAATAAAGTCCTTGCGGTGGACAATCTACGTTGAAGGAACTTGCCTCTCACAAATCTATGCATCATGTGCAAGAAATCTTGAGGAATCCGCAAACCATCTCTTCCTTCATTGTTCTTATGCAAGAGCGCCATGGGACTTCTTCTCCCTTTTCGGTGTATCGTGGGTGATTCCTATCTCATCGGAGCATTTTGTTCTAGCCTGGCACCAAGTGGGGGGGAGTGGCAAAAAGGAAGAGCCATCTAGAGGCTAGCCTTATTGGTAGGAATTTCATCACTTTGGGAAGAAAGAAACAACCATTGTCTCCGGCATCGAATGGGTCCATCCTCGGCTTGCTTCATCGGGGCTAGGCTTTTAATCCAGTGATGGGCTGTTTCTGTAAATTTTGTAGCATTAGATTTTCTTTTTTCCAGATAGTTGGTCTGCCTTGTAATTTTTATTCATAGCTTTGTTAAATAAATAAATGATTGCCTTTCAAAAACAAACAACGGGCCCCACATTTTAATGGCATTAGTTTGATTTAATACATGACCGCCCACATGTACAAATTTCTGAGTATACATGTACCAAATTTCATGCACCACTAGAGCATTTTACAAGTTAAAAAGATAAGTTCTCAAGTCAAACTAGTTGGACCACAAGCTAGGATCCACCCAACAAATAACTTCCACCTGATGAAGTACATGCGGAATCCAACCTTTCCAATAGATTGGCATGAGGGCCACCTGGCACAAATTAATTCATATCAACTCATTGGGTGGGCCATACCATAGACACATTTCTAGTCATTGATAAATAGCAAAACTACAAGTATGATCCACTTGATAAGTGGATAAGCCTGAATTTTGCAAAGGTAATCCTTGTGACGAGGCAAACCTATTGGATGCAGTGGATTTCTCACACACAAAAGGTTGGAAGTTATCCACTGTTGGACAGTAACTTATAGTACAACCGGTTGGGCATGTGCAACCGCATATGTGCACATTCATGTGCAGATCGCATATACGATGCTGGCACATGTGCAATCGCATACATCATATGTGATCGCATATTGGCCAACTGTCAGAAATTTGACCATTGACACATTATTTTTATTTTGTTGTAAAAAAATTGACTTTTTGCCTATAGAAAGGTTTCCAAACCTCCTCCGCTTGCAATATTCTGGCACCAAAACTCTCTTACTCTTTTCTTCTCTTACATTTCTTAATTCCAAGTGGTTTTAATATCTCACTCTTTCTTACATTTCCTACTTCCAAGTGGTCTTAATATCTCACTCTTTCTTACATTTCCTACTTCCAAGTGGTCTTAATCTCCCTCTCTCTATGAAGTTGGAAGATTGAGATTCAAGCACTTTCAAGGAAGATTCAAGTTCAACATTCAAGCACACTTCTCTCACATACATTCTAATATTTCTACTTCTACATCTCTCTCTCTCTCTCTCTCTCTCTCTCTCTCTCTCTCTCTCTCTACATACATAATACATTCTACATTTTTTCCCTCTTTCTCTTACAGTTTATTTTGAAGTGTTGGGCTATAAGCTACAAGCCTACCTACAAGTTACAAGTAGACAAGTCTAAAGACGAGACCTAAGACTAAAGTGAAGAAAGTCTCAACTCTCAAGTCTCAACCACCACCGACCTCGAAAAGAGATCGTGGGGCATGGGCCCATGGATAGATGGTGTAGACCATACCTCGAGGATATGGTCAACCAAAGGGAAGTCAAAGGGCCGGCTGAAACAACATTAGAAAACTGATATTAAAAATAAAATAAAATAGGAAAACCACTATTTAATATATCGCTAAGTGGTTTTACCAAGCCGATATTGCTTTCAACACAGTTAAAATGAAAAGTGTCAAAGTTATAGTTGAGGCAATAGGTCAATTTAGACCTGAGCTTAAACCTCTTTCATATCATGAAATGAGGGAGACGTGCCTCAAAGTCAAGATTGATTATTCACAATCCTTCATAGCCGAATATAAGGAATCATGGAAAAATATGATTGTTCACTCATGGCCGACAGATGAACCAATAGATTCGATCGGACTCTTATAAACTTTCTGGTGAATTGTCCAGCTAGGACAATGTTCTTGAAGTTCGTGGATGCATTGGGGCATCCTCATACTGGATAATACTCGTTTAAATTACTAGATAGTGTAGTTGAGGAAGTAGGGGAGGAATACGTTGTCCAGGTAATTACATACAATGCATCCCCGTACGTAGTTGTCGGTCGTCTTTTTACGAAGAAGAGGTGCCGTTTATTTCGGACCCCTTGTGCGATCCATTATGTTGATATTATGTTAGAAGATATAGGTAGGTTATTCTTAAAAGTGATTGCAAAGGCTAAAAGAATCATAGTCTTTATATACGAACACGCCCTTTTGCTCCATCCAATGAGAAAACACATCTGGTGTAACTTGCTATGTTCAGCAGTCACCTGTTTCGCTATAATCTTCTTAACACTACAAAGATTGAATTCAAAAAATTCCAAACTTAAAAACTTTGTAATGTCGTCCGATTGGATAAATGGGCATTGGTCAAAAAAGGCTTAAGGGAATCAAATTCAGCAAACCATCCTTTTGTAAAAAATTTAGACACAAGCAATAAAAGCATTAAAAACATTTAAACCCTTAGTCACTGTGTTGCGATTGGTGGACAAACATGAGAAGCCACCAATGGGTTACATATATGATGCAATGGAGATGATGAGAAATAAAATCATGGACCATTTTAACTATAGAGAGCGTGATTACATGCCCGTTTTAGATATTATAGATAGAAGATGGGGCAGCCAAATGTCATCTTCATTGTATTCAGTTGCCTATATCCTTAACCCAGCCTGTTTATTTGCTTCCCCGGATTCGGTAGAATCACAGACTACACATATGGTTGGATTTATTAATGTGAGAAAGAATGGTTCCATGTAAAGAAGAACGGGACAAGATCACAGCTCTACTGAACTTCTATACAAAGAGTGAGGGCATATTCTCAAGAGATGTAGTTAACAGGCATTGGACAATGAAATTTCTCAGTAAGTAGTATAATGTCTCTTATTGTATTAGACTATTACTCTCTTACAAGTTACAAATAGTTTTTTATGATATAAAATAAAATACAAAGTTAAAAACTTAAAACTATTTTTCTCAGCTGACCGGTGGGCTGCTTATAGAGTGGACTTGAACAGGAAGGATCCAACTCTGAAGAAGTTGGCCATGGGGATTTTTGAACTCATGTGTTTTGCCAGCGATTGCAAGCACAACTGGAGCACGTTCAAGGTGGTAAGTTTAGAAAAAATGAAAATGTTATAGTTTGGGATAATTGTTAAATAAGTCCAACTAAGTTAATGCTTAATGCACCTTCTTTCATGCAGATTCACATGAAGAAAAGGAATCATTTTAAACAAAAAGAAGTTCAACAACTTGACATTCGTTCAATACAATCAGAAATTGCGAGAACGATTCCAGGATAGGCAAGAAAAGCCTAGTTTCTATGACCCTATCTGCCTATATGAGCTGGATGTAGATAATGAGTGGCTCGTAGAGATGGAGCACTCGGACTTTGGTGGCGATGAGCTGACATGAGCCCAAGTTGAAGATGATGTATACGGATCGACATCTGGATAAGGTAATTCCGCTTTAAGGCGAAGGAGATGGGGGGCGAGTAGTAGCAGTTAGCCCGTGAATGAGATTGAGGAAATAGAAGAAGGATATGATGATTAAGCTGAAGATCAACCATTGGATGTTGATAAAGTATTAGTACATAGTGATGATGAAGAAATAGAAGAAGAGGAAGTATAAGTGGAAGAAGGAGATGACTCCGATGATGACGATGGTGGTGATCAAATGCCACAATGGCAAATTGATCAATGCATATAGAATTTAGTATTATTTTGTTAGTGTACAAGTATAATTGTAAATTATATTTCCATTTTCTACAATAATAAATAAATAACTTGTTGATTTTGTTGTTACTTCTTACTTGTTAATTATATTGTTGAATGTTGATGACTTGATATTTAATTCATTGTTTAATTGATTTTATTTTACTCAAATATATTTTAAATATGTAAAATTAGTAATATATTTACTTAGGAAAGTTCCCCATAATTTCTTATATTTTTTTTACATTTTTTAATTTCCCCTATTTTTCTTTTCTTTTTTAAATATGCAGTCGCATATGCGATTGTGCGATCGCATATGCACACAGGCATATGCAATCGCACATGATCGCATATGCGATTTAACAACATTGGGCGGGTGTTTACTTTTTAAATACGTGGATAAAATGATAAAATGCAACCACGTATTTGATTTTGAGAGAGAGAGAGAGAGAGAGAGAGAGAGAGAGAGAGAGAGATGCGGCATGTTTTTCAAGGCTCACCGATTTGACCTCGTCTTGTATAACGAGGTCAGCAATTACATAACCGTTTCGGCACACCTTCTTTAGGAGGATCATAAAATCCTTCTAGATGGTCTATAAATCTCCAAGATGTTGGAGATTAGGAGGATTCTAGAATGACCCTGGATATTCTAGATATTTACTAGATAAACTTGAGAATCCTGTAAATACCACTCTCATGTATTCATTCTAATCAATCAATACATGTTTTCTTCTCTATTCATCTTCTCCTCTCTTTTGTATTCACACTTTTTTTTAATCCAACTCAAAGGGATTAATTAGCACGCAATACTCCTACACACACACAACTCAAAGGAGTGGAATAACCCCCTATTTAATTATTAAATTTCCACTTTAAATATAGTATGAACCAAGAAGTCTGTGTTTCACTTCAAGAAAGATGCTTAAGCGATGAAGGTGGAAACCCTCTTTCCTAAAAGAGAGTGTTTCACTTGTTATTAGCCCTCCCATTAGATCAGAAGGATTCTTTCTCACTAAAACACCCTAAAGGCATCAAGAAATGCCAACTAAAATGGCCAAATATTAGAAAACAAGGAAATTTGCACTGTAGACATTCTGACCGAAATGTGCTGAAAATTCAGCCCAAACAAAGGCTTTTGCATTCATATTTGTGACTACAACAAAACATTTTGGTTGTTTCAGCCAAATGAAATCTACAAAGATTAGGAGATAGAAGGCAGACAAGATTTAAAAATAATAATAAAAGATTATTGTAGAATTACATGGAAAAATTCGCTCAATTGGGAATTGGATAAAATGTGCTATCTTTCCCAAAATTGTGATCAAGAAATTTTCAAGCTTTGTTCGTTTCGTATCTCATAGCGATCTACTACATCCCAGGCAATGAGAATAAGGGATCATGTTGTAATATTCAAAGATAGACATGTAATAACTCCACAAAGGAACTAAAAGTAGGAGGTATGTAGGACCAATTTGGAGGAGCTAATATGAATTTATACTTCAAAAAAATATGTAAAAATAAAATTAACCAAGGACACCAACTCAAGTTCTTCAAATAATATGATTATAGTCCTCAACGATCCCAACAGAGCAGTTCCTCTAATGCAGCAAAGTTTAGTTTTCATAAATCTTATACCTGTAAGATTGACAACATAAACTCATGTGTTGACATAAGTTGCACCATTACTAGTGACATAACTTTGGGAAGATGTTAACAATAACATTTTCTCAATGCTAAACTCACCAATTTCGAAGAATAAAATTGGAAATTGGACCATGCAAAAAAGCTATGTGGTTTACATATATAAATATTTATTAGAAATTTAGCCAGAACTGCACGAAAACGTAAAATTTAGACTCCTAATCACTTATTGCAAGGACCGGAACCAATTTCAAAGATCTGTTGACATGCCAAACTATTGTAATTGCTTCTGTCGTGATATAAAATTACAGCTTGAATAGAAGAAGACAATGCCTTGGAAATTATGGAATGAATTTACAATGAGAACAGGGATAAAATAATGCACCTGGGTAATCAAATTAGGAAACATGAACAGAGGGAACCGTAACACTGCAAATAGTGAAAGGGACGTGAAAGCCTTTGCAGGTGTTAAATCCCCTCCAAGCAAACTGTACATCCCAAATGAAATCACCGTAACCACAACAGGAATGCTGTTCAGGATAAAACTATTGCACTGCAAAACATGGGAGTAAGTCAGAAACGGTACAACATATTATTCTCAGCAATAGATAATTAATGGATGTTGACAAGAACCTAAGAGATCAACAAGATCATGGCGGGATTTTCTGTAAATTTATATAGTAAAAAGCACTAGGGAAAACATGCCACGATTATGTTTTTTCTACCATACCGCTGCAAGCAGTTGTGATTTTCGAAACCATGAAAGCTCATCGTTTCTGATGACTTGCACTTTAGCTTGAAAGCTCTGTTCCCAAGCATAACATCTGTAGACAATTTCAACATAAAGAGTAGTCAGAAGGATCAATAATCAAATTTCATATGAAAAACTGAGAAGACAAATCATTCACGACTGAAGCATACTTTACGGTATCCATGGCAGCCAAGAGTTCATTCATAAGGCCTATTCGCTTGTCAGTACGTAGCAAGCCCTCCTTGGAAAGTTTTTGCATTCTGCTTATCACAAATGTCTGATCCCACAGAAGAAGAAAAAGGAATTAGCAAATAACCGATATATGTTATAGGACTTCAAACATCAAGCTTCATGCATGCCCATAAAATAAGCATCTTGCAGTCAATCACTCAACACTAAGGCACATAGATAATGTATCTATACAATCAAGGTAGTAAATTATTCACCGCTTATTAGTAAATAAATGATACACTTGAGGGTATTTTGAATTGATTTAATAACAATGTGCACATTCTTGATCCTAAATTGGAATGATTTGACTGATAGAAACGTAGAAAGTACCCCAATTTTAGGATCACAAAAGTCAATAGAAAATCCTATAAACAAATAAGCATGGAAATGAAAATCAGTCAAAAGCAAGCAGTAGAATAGAAACATTTTTACCTGTATGGGAAACAAAAGGACTAGCATCAATGAGCCTATCAGTGAAGCAACCCCTAGCTGCTTGTACAGAAGAACGACAGAAATAATAATACGGAATGGAGCTGACCATAAGCTGTGAAGCTGTTGGCAAATTTGCTGTAACAAAGAAAAAAAAATTATATGCAAGGATAAAAGTTTGCCAAAAGATTTCTACAACATCTCAAACTTGAGTCAAGCATGTCCTTCAACATAAAACTAAAAGTGAATTATATCAAAGGGTTTCATTGATACTGATGTGAAGAGACTTGGTAATGTAGTTCCATCAAAAGAAGGATGAGATGTGCATATTAGACACATGAGTAATTAAGATGGAAAGCGGGCACTCGCATCCCACTTCTGGAATGAACAATAAAGTAACCATTCCTAGTGAGTTTCTCTGGCATTGAATGCTAGAAAGCTTAACTGTTTGCAAATTTCTCCTTCCAAATAATGCACATAGTTAAGCTTAAGTGAAGAGTTGCACATGATTGTGTTGACATGTGAGTGGTGTTTGGTAAACATGTATTGATGGGCCCCCTACTATTCCCTGTAGCCAACTACATGCTCTTTCCACTTCTAGTCTTATGGAGGCACATTTTCATACTCAATGGGCTTGCCTGGCATTGCAGGCTTTAGACATCAATGCTTTGCCAATTCCCCTTTGTCGGTAGCTCACAATAGTTGTGCTAAGGTGCAGTGTGGGGCCTGACCATGTTGCCGTTAAGTCATGTTGGTAATACCTAACGGCTGGTTGCCTGCTCTTTTGAGCAGCCAACTACTCAAGCATGACCTCATGTATGTAGTTGTTTCGTGCTTCATGGTTTGCTTGGCAATTGTACCTCCATGACTCTACATCGCTTGCTCCTTTTGGGTGTGCATGTAATAATTGGGGTAGGGATCAATACTAGGTGGGACTGTGTTGGGATGTGACTAGTGTCAACGTGAGATTTTGCCATGGCCAGTTGCAAGAGCCCAGAATAAGAGGAAGGTTGATTTCTAGTGGCAGCCAATCATAAAACTTTTGTCAATCTACGATTAAAAAATCCACCCCAAGTTGCTGGAATAAAGGCTAAGATGATGATGGCCCAAACACAAGAACTAGTCGAATAGAAGGCCGGCGCCCTATTTCACGTGCTTCCAAGCACGAGGTGCCAAGCTTTATAACCAGTGTTGTCAAAATCCTACAATTTATGATATACGATTTGAGTCGAATCTTAAGCAAAACGATTTGAATCCCTTTTTATATGAATTCTACAATTTATGATTCAAATTATAATTGCTCTCTTTTATTTTAACTTCCCTTGGCATTCATTTTATGTTTTCAAACTGGTGGGGGCTTTAAGAATCATTTAGAAAAGGTAAATTATTTTATTTATTCTTTATAAGAGATTAAATGCCATCTCTTTAACATTAAATCGTGGAGCTTTTTTTATGATTTCTTACTTCTTAACTGGTCGAAACACCAAATTGATGTTTGACTTATCTGGAATGTTTTTATAGATGGTTACGATCATGTTGACTTACATGTATTGTGGAATGATGTTTAGAAATCAAAGTATCTTTTTCCGTAGGTCTATAGTTATCAAATGCCACTTTTCCAACATGACTCTACATTTAAGAAAGGTAACGAGAACCAGTGTTCGAAATATCGGTATCGCGCTATGTATCGTGCCCTTGGGATATAGATACATATCGGTTATCGCATAGGATATATCGTTTGTATTGCATAATTTATCGCACTTTTTGGGAAACATGGGGAAACATTGGAAAAATGGTTGAATTTTTTAATGAAACTTTAGGGATTGTTAAAAAAGACCTTAATACACACTTTTAAATAATAACATCTCAAAAAAAAGGTGCACATAATAAGTTTCCTTTGTATAGGGTCCTAAGCTATGCAATGTTTAACCCAACTAATGCAAATATATTTAAATTGAATGCATGGCATTTATAAATGCATCAAAGACATGTATGAAAACACAACCAATTCATTAAAGAGCAAAAGAAGAATTAAAAATTGAGAAATATACATATCAATGATGTGAACTGGTTGTGGCCTAGACCCACAGAGTTGCACGGTGGCTCGTAATCATCGTCTCCATCTTGACAGGGCTGGAAATATTACTGCTCCTCCACAAATCGGTAATATTGTGCCCATAGGAACTAAAGAATGAGGCAGATCCAAAGTTCAAGTGGACCCATTATGATGTGGCCATGACCCTGCACGGATTGCCTACTGATAGAGAGGTGGCTACTAACACTGCTCTGTGGGCCTCATCATGATGTATGTGTCCTATCCGGGCCATCCATCCATTTTTTCAGACTATTTTATGGTATGAGATAAAAAATGAGATAGATCCAAATCTCATATGGCCCACACCGTCCATACGTATTGAAAGCTCATTTTAGGGAATGATTTAAAAAATGAAGTAGATCCAAATCTCAATGGACCATAATATAGGAAACAGTGGTAATCAATCGATCAATCTGATATTTGTGTGGTCTCTTCATACATCACCCTAAGTCCCATAATCAGGGTCCCACTCACCTAGGTGGATCCCAGTATCACCTGGATTTCATGCAAAAGCCTTGGCAGAAGTTTGTGTGTTGGGAACCTAGGTGGGCTCACCGTGATGTTTGTGAGAAATCCACTCCGTCCATACGTTTTATGAGCTCATTTTAGGACATTAAACCAAAAATGAGCCAGATTCAATACTCAAGTGGGCTGAAAAATGGAGGATTGAATGTCCACAGTTGAAATATTCGTGGGGCCATGAAAGTTTTGAATCTAGTTAGTATTTGTGTTTTCAGTTCATCCCAATAGGAATGATATTATGAACGGTATGGATGGCATGTAAACATCACTGTGAACCCCAAGGAGGTTTCAACGGTAGAAATTTCCCTACCCGCCTTTTCCTTTAGTGCGGCCCACTCGAGTCTTGGATCCCGTTCACTTTTTGTCGGAAGTTATAAAATGAGCTCACAAAATGGATGGACGGAGTGGATTTCTCACAAACATCACAGTGGGCCCCGCCTAGGTTTCTTGCTAAAGGCTTTGGCAGGAAATCCGCGTGGGAGTCTCACGTAATCCCTCTCGTGCGGACGGAAGCGGATTGGCTGGTATGTTGACGTCACCAAGTTATGTGGGTCCCATCATGAGGTATGTGTTATATCCAAACCGTCCATCCATTTGGCGAGCTAGCCGTTTGGCTTGAGCCGAAAAATAAGGTAGATCCAATTATCAAGTGGACCACACTGCAAAACGTAATAGGGGATTTAACGTCTACCATTGAAACCATTTTGGGGTCACAAAAGTTTTGGATCAATATGATATTTGTTTTTCCTCTTCATCCAGATATGTGTGACCTTATGAATAGATTGGATGGAACATAAATATTATGGTGGGCCCCACAAACGTTTTAATGGTGAGAATCATTGTCCCCACTGCTATTTATGGTGTGGTCCACTTGAGCTTTGGATATGACTCATTTTTTGAGTTCATGATCTAAAATGATCTCGCCAAATAGATGAACGGGGTTGATATAATAAATACATTATTGTGTGGCTCATGTAACATTGATCTCCTTCCAACCATTGGTACATGTAACGCCCCAGATTTTTATCAACCTGGAGTTAGATGTCCTTAGGCAAGGGGTAGACCCTAACCCCTTATGAACATCTCAAACCTCAAATCCTTTAGAAATTAGACAAGTTTAACTAAGTGCTAATCTAGATTAGCTGTGAAATCCGCTTGAATCACTTTAAATACGATTTGCAAGACCCAAAACTTGTAGAATCATCGACGCTAGGTTACCTTAAAATCTAAGAGCAATCTCATTACCCAGTTGCTCTCGGGAGCACATTGAAACTCCGTATCGGATCTGGACCGCACGTCGAAAGTCCGATTACTACGAAATTATATAATCAGGACCGCCTTACTGGGCTTGATAACCATCTCGGAAATCAAGTCCAAATAGTGTCCCGAAGCCATTCGCTTGAGCTCGGAGCGAAGAGTGTGAGAAAACGTGGTTTCCTTTAGAAATGAAATCTAATTTAAGTCATCTGAGACTTGTCGCTTGCGGGCCTAATATAAGCAATCAGACCGTCAGAATCTGACCCAAATACACCCTCGGATCAGGGAAAATTTCATACACATGGCAGTGTACTTGTAACCCTGATTGAGTTTCGGTGATCGTTAAACTGAAACTGGTCTGCCACGTGTGATCTGGGAACCCGACTGGAACGAAAACTTAACTCGACCTAGATCAAAGGTCAGTGAGCTTAAGTCCGACCTTTGGCTCAAGGGGGGGCTCCGGAAGTGCTCTGTTGAGCTGAAACAGACGCTCTTTGGACATAACCTAAGTATACCTTGGCCCTGGGGCCATTCCCATCAGTTTTGGGCCTATATAAGGGCCTTAAGCCCTCACTCTCTCACACCATACGAATTTGAGAAAAGCCTAGGAGAGAGAAGTGAGGAAAGAGAGAGAAAGTGAGAGAGAAGTTGGAGTCATTCCTGGGAATCGATCCCTGCTATTCTACATACCTATCCATCGCTATTGTATCGCTTTTCCGGCGATTCTGATTCCGTTTTCGGGTAAGAAATCCTAACCCTAATCAGTTCTAGAGATCCAACTAGTGTAAGTGATGAAATAGCTAACCTTTTCATGCCATAGGTTGTTGTTCTACCATTGTTAAAGACTTGGTGTTTAAGCTGAGTCTGTTACTCGCTTCTAAGGCATAAGGTGTGGACTTTAGACGCTTAGGTTATAGTTTTCAATGCTTTCAATGTCAGATAATGATAGATTCATGATCTGGGTGTTATTGTACATGCAAAATGCGATGTTCGTTCTGCGATTCAGTTACGTATGCAAATTATGGCTTTTAGTGTATTATGTATATTTGTAGAAAATACCGTATACGTACAAAATATGAAAGTGTGTTTGCCATGATAAATTACTGTATGTATATGCTATATATGTATATAATACTTACTCGGCGAAAGGATTCGCCCAAATACATGTTTTGACTAATATACGTTATGTATGTTAAATGAGTGTATTCTAAGTGTTTGTAAAAATGCTTGTAAGAGTAAGTACTTAGATGATAGTGCTTTAGGTAGGTGTTGAGATAGGATTCTCAACTACCTTAGAGATGTATATGATTTCCTCCATGCAAGTTGTTTAATTTAATCGCTTACTTATGAAATGTATGTGTTTATACTTCCTGTTTATATTGTGCTTTATAACATGCTTATTCACATGTTTGAATTACTTTGTTAATTCTGCTTTGACTACTATACATGCTTTCTGGTTAAGGTTTGAATGTGATTGGGGCTATGTTATAGTCCAGGCAATCGGTAACAGGTTTGAAGTCGTGGCTGAGATTCATTCGCCACGAAGGACGTGTCTGACGAACCCGAGTCGTGTGTTGGTCGTCGGCAGTGGTTAGGTCACACGAAGTGCTTATACACTTCATGTCGATCGATGCAATGTGCACTCGTATTAGTCGAGCTCGCCAAGTAACCCGATGTGCCATTGTATGTTCACCATGTATGGATGCTACTGCTTGAACCTAAGGTACCAAACTCACCAGTGGAATCCCGTTAACCTTGGTATCTCGATCCGCTAAGACTCATGAGCCGGACATGGTGGTATGGGACACCGTGGTTGAGCTGTCGGCTTACACTGGGGCTACGAGCCTCCCCGTAGTGACCAGTGAGCAACCCAGACTCGTGAGCCGAATACGGTGGTATGGGACACTGTATTCGAGTTATCGGTCTACAATGTTTTGATGCTGAAGCCGTGCTGGGTGATGGGGGAGTGGTGTAACGATTCCGTGCAACAGCCCTGGCAGCCCTAGATGTGCCCTTTGTAGTGACCTCGAGCATACTCTGAATCTACGTGGAGGCGACAACCCTTCCAAAGCATCTAGAGTATAAACTAGGTCTGCACTAATTTGGCGACGAGCCCTTTGCAACGACCTAGAACCGCAACATCGTATGAGACTAACTAGGACTGACGACCCTAGAACGGATCAATGTTTGGGAAATGATATAAGTGAGGTATCTTAGTTTCTCAATCCTGTTGTATGAAAATGACTAATAAGAACTTGGTAATCATATGCATGCACTGCATTACGCGTGCGTTCAAGCGTAACAGGTCAAGCATTGAGGCAGTGTTGTTCATGCGCGAACGTGAGATGAAGTTGCTGAGGAAGCGTAGGCGAGGGCATGCATCATACATTCATACCATTTTTGCATTAACAAGAGTACTTAGGGATGTGTGATTTACTGCTTTATCATTACTGCTTGACTGAATTGATAACATGTTAACCTTTGCTTTATTGTTCCACTAAGTTGATCAATCACTCCCACGTTACGGGACGATGTTGTACACACCAACCAGACCCTGTTTGAGTTTCAGATGATGGCGATGCTTGCGAAGCGGAGCCGGACTTTTATGATGATGAGGGTTTCTCCTTTATATAGCTATCAGGCGGGTCTATGTAGACCATCTTTTGATCGACGGGGTTACAGGATTGCTGATTAGATGCCATTACACTTTAGTTTGCTCTTTTGGAACACTCTTGTATATTTATTTTGTCCATTTTTTTTGGAGTATATATTGATATATTTAACCTGGTAACGTGTTCACACTCTGGAGACTTACAACAGTTTATATTATATATATATATCTATCACAGTCTTCCGCTAACGTAATTTAACTGTCTCTGGAGTATGATATGTCGTTTAGCTTAATCTCACTCATGCTTCAATGCACTCATCATAATCATCATTATCTATGTTGCATAAGTGATGCATTGGAACTCGGGAGCTAAGCTTTGCTCGACCCCCGATTTTCAGGGGGTTACAGTACAGCTTGGAATGTCAACGCTCGTCTTTTCACCACACGTAACCACACATTGAGTAAACTCTGTGGGGTCCACTGTGATTTATATATTTTATCCATTCCTTTCATCCATTTTATTAGATAATTTTAGGACTTGAGCCCAAAATTGAAGTATATCCGAATCTCAAATGGACCACACCACGGAAAACAATATAAATTGAACGTATACCATTGAAAACTTCTTGAGGGCCACAAAAGTTTTGGATCAAGATTATATTTATGTTTTACAATCATCCATGTTTTTTAGATCTTATGAACAGCTTGGATGACAAATAAACATCACTGTGGGGCCTAGCAAGGTTTCAACGGTGGAAATCATTATTCCCATTGTTTCCCAGGGTATGGTCCACTTGAGCTTTGGATATGCTTCAATATTGGACTCAACCCCTTAAATGGGATGGAAAAAAGATTGGACGGCGTGGATAAACCATGTACATTCGTAGTGGCCCCACTGAGTTTTCTCTGTACAATAAGAGCATACCGGACTCAGTACGAAATCCGATTTCAACAGAGGGCGGAAGCCATTTTCGAAGAAAGGGAGGGTTCCGGACCTTCTGGAACCCTAAAATCCCCAAATCCTTCTCAATCAAACCCAACTTTCAAATATTTTTACAGATTTTTCGCCGGAATCTCCGTTGATGAATCTCCGATTACGTAATCTTCATTTCCGAGTACCGAAATCCCCTTTTTCCTCTTTTTTTTTTTTAAAAAAAAAAAAATCTTGATAATATCAAAGAAAATCCTGCGATATCATATGATATATCGTGCGATACAAATATTTTTTCTTTTTTTCAAACTTCCTGCTGGTTTTGTGTGGGTTTCATGTCGCTAGCCAGCGATACCAATAATATCGGCCGATATGATGCAGGACATGAAAATTAAATATGATATGCGAGATTTTAGGCTTAAGATCATGTTAGTTCAGATTCAATTACACAAATTTCATATCCCACATGAAAGTCCAAACATTCAATTAAGGGGAATCTATGTGGGTCCAGGCCTACACATGGTAGGGCTGAATCAATAAAAATTATGAACCAAACGATACTCAAAGATAAGAAATAATCATCCACACATGCGTCGTAATCAGTCCCTAATCCAAGGGATTCGCCAATTTCAAATCAAGGAACCTTATGGTAAGAAAAGGGGCATAAAATTGGAGATTTGAGTAATTTAGGGTTAGGTTTAGAAATTTTGGGTGAAAGCGGAGTGAAAGAGAGGAGAGAGACGAACCAGAGAAGTACCGCACGCATGGACAACAATAATGGCCCAGATGCATATGCGTGTGATCTCGGCCGCACGTGTGTGGGGCCCACTATTCAAAAAAAGGTCACATTGGCCCTGGTCGGCCAGGGATGGACTCCAAAACCCTCAAATCTCAGCTCGATCCGATGTACGGTTTGTGCGTGGTGCTCCGCCGAAGTTTCAGCCCTCCCGTAGGGCCAGATTCTGAAATTCTGTTGTAGGAAGGAGAATTGCTACAATAGATGATTGATTCAAAGTGTAGATAATGGGGTGAGATGAGAAGAAGGGTAGTAGGGATGACGATGGATGGGGGCGAATCGGGATAGATGTGGCTCCGCACCACGGTAGTTAACCCTTCGATGAAGGGAAGGCTTCGCACCCAATTAGGCTTCACGACTCAGAGAGTAGGAAAACGCAGAATTTTTATCAATCTTCAATCAATGAAAAAAGCTACAAAGGGTGCCTATTTATAAGAAAACCCTATACTCTAAAACTCGCGCCATGTGCGCAACCTATTACTTGGCGATGAAGTAAATCAAAATAAAAACTAATTAAAGAAATATAAAGTGTCCATGATGTTCTAAATAACATTAATAAGCAAAACCTAAAATATGAAATCAATCTGACTAGTGGGCCACCAATCATAAGATCCCATGATGAGCTTTTCTTGACTAACGGGCCCACTCTTTTGAATCAAAACTTCGTCTTCTAGCTAGGAGGCCCTCCTTGGACGTCATCATCGATCCAGATCGACAGTGGGGCCCTCCTTCTGGTGTACGTGTGGGGGGGGGGGGGGGGGGGGGGGGGGGGGGCGCGTGCGCGTGATGTCCCCATCATGATATATCGGCCGATAGTATCGATATTGCGAACACTGACGAGAACATAAATTATTAAAGGATCCTTGGGTGTTTTTTAAGGGAAATTTCTTAAAAGATGTTTTTTTTCAAAATTTTAAGAAAATTATAAAAAAATCTTAAGATTTACAATACGAATTGCGATATCATAATGATTTTGACGACATTGTATATAACAAGCATGCACTATCAATTGCACTCACAGAATAACGTATCAGATCAGATCCACTAATTGAAATAAATCAAGGTCAGCTTTTAATGGCAACAAAGCATATCTTCATCATATTAGCAGTGACAAGAGAACATGCCTGAAGTGCTTCAGCATCCGTTGTCATTAAGTTGGTTATTTTCCCAGATGCAAACTTTCTGCGACTCTCATGTGTAAGCCTCAGGGATTTACGGAACACAGCAGCAACCTGAAAGGAAAAATAAGATCATTTGAATATGATGATGCTTCAGGTCCATCCATGAATTCATGGACCTGAAAAAGAGCCAAATAAAAAATAAAAATGCTCATGGACCTGAAAAAGAATCAAATAAAAAATAAAAATGAAAGATACATTAACATCACCAACAGCATATCTCAAAAAGGAATGAGATACTAAACAATAAACATTTAAGAATGGAATCAGGTAAGATAAAAGAAAATAGACAAATGCTGAATCAATATCTTTAATTCAACAATGAGGAACACAATTTCACTCCAAGAATAAAAGCAAATTCACATTGACAAGGCTAATAAGCATTATAGTAATTACTGATGTTGGAGTATCAACAATAAAACTAAAACATGGTCGGACTACATGCTCAAGACAAAAACATGGGGAAGTATTCATAAAGACAGATTTGGCAGATAGATAATATACAGAAGCTTGCATGATAAAAAGGAATAATGTTTTGATGCCATAGTCCAAATGGAAATCAAGGCTGCATGAGATTAAATAATAATAATAATAATCTGAAGTTACATAATATATAGAAGTTCGCAGGATAAAAAAGAATACTGTCATCAAAATGGAAATCAAGTCTGCATGAGATATGTCTAAAAGACATTGTAGACATTTAAATGGGGATAATAAAAAGCCAAAAAACATACCAAGGTTGACCGCAGTCGGAAACCGACACGCATGACGTTCTGGAAATACTGTGCTTCACATAGAACTCCCAACGACTGGAATAAGTAAACAAACAAATTAAGAAACTAAGAAATACAGGAAGATAATAATTATTCTAAGATTTCACAAGCCCACATGGAATTCAAATCACTCATAGGAGAAACACTGTTGACACTTTCTTCAAAACCCAAGCACCCCATTTGATATTAAAATTGTAGATATTGTTCTAAATGAAGTACTTAAATCATACAGGTCATGCAATAAATTATATGGTTCAGTGGTTCCTTGAAGAATTCAACTAAGCTTTTATAGACCTTGAGGCAACAAAAAATTCTTGTGAAAAGCATTTGGCTTGAGAACAATAAGAGAGACCTAGAGACTTTTGGTTAGGAGACAAACAGGAAAGAGCATATCTCAATTTTTGGGAAAACTTAGGAGTTGAAAGACCAATTCATATTTTTCGCATGTTAGAGGAGGTCCAATGGTTACCATGGACATGAACACAAGTTTGATTAGGTTTTCCTATAACAATAAAAACATGTATGAATTTTTCTCATGCTTCATCAACTTTATAGAGATCATGATGTTCTTCTCTAGTTCTCTGTAAGCTGACCAAGGAGATCAAATGGAATACCTTGTTGAAGATTTGCATAAAGATAACCAGTCATCCACACTTCTCATATCTACTGCCAAGCATGGAGTACAGTTCACTAGGAAGAGGAACAGAGTTGAATATGCACACCATATTTCCAATTTGCTGAGTGGTCATAATTAGAATGCAAAATTGATTCCATACCATTTGGAAATTCAATAATTACATGATAAGTTTGGACTGGTTTTTAGTAAGGAATGCTATCCAAGTCAGATTCTTTGTATTGACAATACAACTTAAAAGTGATAATGTTTCATCCTGATATGATTTGTATTATTGATTCGTTCAGGTTGGCATTCAAAACCTATCTCTACACAGGTTCTTGTCAAATAAAACTTCCAGTGCATAATTCATCATTAGATCCATAAATCCAGAATAGAAAAAGGGAAGGGATCATGATTTATATATTAGCAAAGAGATCAAATTGCAATTTCACAAATGGAACTAGATTCTATTAAATTGCCAAGCATTTCCTCAGTTCATGAGAACAAGAAAGAGAGCTCACTTTGTTCCAAACAACTCCAGTTTCATTTTACGGACAAAAAGATCGCAGAAAAAAGAATACAACAAACTGAAAGTAGGAAATCAAGCATAACTTATCTTTTGTGGAAAAAAAAAAAAAAGAGGCTGTGCAGGTTTTAGGATCATACCACTCCAGCAAAAATTGAGAAGGCATAGATGTAACCCATCCAAGATGGATCCCCTTGTTGCATAGCCTGCAAATAATGTATAACAACTAATTACCGATTTTCATTAGAGAATATGGATAATAAAATAATGCTTCATTATATCAGGTAAACAACTACGTTGAGATAGATGACCAGTAATCAACATATTTAAGTAACTGCATTAATCCATAACTCAAATAGAGTGATGATATAGATGGTAAAACCAAAAAATCTTCCTTACAGGCAAGCAGTGTCATGGCAAATGGTGAACTCAAGAAAGAGTGATATGGGTGGTTGCACGAAGTTCCCTCTAACTCATCTCCTATTCTCCTTGGTCTTTGGTTGTGGAACGACCCGACATGCCAGGTTATGACTTGGAGGTAGATTTGAAAGAAGTTAACAATGTGGACAAGGCAATATTTGCCTTTGGCATGCCCTGTTACACCCATTAAGTCCACCTTACAATTTTTTATTTTATTTTTTTGGAAGGGTAACAAGCACTTCTATTGAAAAGACACCGAGCTAGCGACACAAACTACAAACAAAGCAGAAAATTAAAATTAAAATACTCTAAAAATTTTACATTTGAAGCCCATTCCAAAATCAGATTTGGCCCTAGTAAGCACATCCACTTCCTTACGAGAAATATTAGCAGAACATATGTTGTTTCTTTCCCTCCAAAATCGCCCACCAAATAGCCAAAATTGTCATCCTCCATAGCGTGGTCTTATGTTTCCCAATTTGAACGCCATGCTAGCTCAAAAGTAACGACTCAACTGAGTTGGACATCCCCCAAAACATACTGAAAGCATAAATGAGGTTGCTCCATATTCTGGCAATAGCCTTGCAATGAATGAAAAGATGATTAACCGACTCCTCATCCCCCATACACATGACGCACACGTTTGGGAGAACCATAGATCTTCTTTGAAGGTTATTGACACTAAGCAGTGTCATCAAAATCCTACGATTTATGATTTGAGTCAAATCTTAAGCAAAACGATTTGAATCCCACCTTTGAATACCTTTTTATATGAATCTTATGATTTGAATCCTACAATTTATGACCTTTCAAAAAAAAAATCCAACAATTTATGATTCAAATCCCGGTTTAAGATTCAAATTATACTTGTTCTCTTCTATTTCAAGCTTCGTTTCATTTTATGTTTTTTAATTGGTGGGGGCTTTAAGAATCATTTAGAAAAAACCTATCAAAAAATCGTTTAGAAAAGGTAAATTATTTTATTTTGTTATTTATAAGAGATTAAATGATATATATTCTCTTCAACGTTAAATCGTAGAGCTTTTTTTAAAATGATTTCTTACTTCTTAACTGGTCAAAACACCAAATTGATGTATAACTTATCTGATATGTTTTTATGGATGGTTATGATCATGTTGACTTATATGTATTGCGGAATGATGGTTAGAAATCAAAATATCTTTTTTATCGATCTACAGAATAAAATGTTTCTTTTCCAACATGATTCTTCATTCGAGAAAGTTAACAAGAACACAAATTATTAAAGAATCCTTAAATGTTTAAGAAAATTTTCTTGAAAGACTTGAGAATCCTTTAACACTATCATGACATGGAACTACTTGGTTCATATTGATGGCAAAAGGATGATTGCTAAGTTTTTTTTTCTGATTTATTTATATTTTTCATATTTTTAGGAAGATTTTAAAAAATCTTACGATTTGTGATTCAATATAATTCAACCCCCATTACAATTTACGATTTACGATACGATAACAATTTTGACAACATTGACAGTGAGAACTCTCTTCCTTCCAACTAGCCAACCAAATGCCGCTACTTTTGGAGGTAAGTTGTAGTGCCACCCATGGGATGTATGATCAGACCGCTCAGCTGTAGACTTGGATCGCAGATATCCATAGAAAGATCTAACCAAGAAGCAGCCCGACTTGTCCTTGAGCCAAAGCATCTTGTTATGCTTGGTACTATCTGAAACATTTAGGAGAAGCTTATTAAGGAGGCTTACCAACTCTTCCACTTCATCATCATTCATGTCACGACAACAAGGAGGGCACCAAACAATATTGTTTCCCACTACAGAAAAACACTCAAAAACTTTAAAGTCCTTTGTCAAGGAGATGCACACTATTCTTGGGGACACAATCTGGAGAGGATAATTGCCGGCCCATACATCTTTCCAAAAGCAAATTCTCTCAGCACTGCCTAAGGAAAAACCCACCCCATCTTTAACATCTTTCTTAAGCATTGAAATTCCCTTCCATATTCCAAAGGCTCTATAATGGAGGAATCTCTAACACACCATCCCCCATGATGGCACCCATACTTCCCTGTTATAATCTCTAACCCACCATCCCCCATGATGGCACCGATACTTCCCTGTTATAATCTCTAACCCACCATTCCCCATGAGCTCCAAGTTCCAATCAGTTTTTCGTATTTGCAATCAACATCCCAATGAAAAAACTTCATAAGGTGTTGGAATGAAACCAAAGGTTCCCTACATATTCCTTTTGGGAACTTTCAAATTCCAACTTGGTTTAGATCAAGTTTAGCCACTTCATTTAACTCATCCATTTTTCATTTTCGTAAATGAATTGCTTGAATTTTATTTTTGTAACTTCAGAAGAAATTGATGAGCATTATATCTAATCTAATGTGTAACAAGGACATGGTACTTCTTTGAAACATGATGTGTGGACTCATGGCTATGACTTATTGACTGTGTCCAACAAACTCGGAGCTCATATGGAAAAGCTGAATTTTTATATTTAATTATTATTCTTATTGTTATTATATTTCCATTTTTTTATACTCCTTTATATCATCATCTAAGCCTCATTCCAACTAATTGGGGTTGGCTACACGAATCTTGTTCTGCCATTCTACTCTATCAAGGTCCATAACTTCATTAAGACCATAATTCATCAAGTCTTATCTTACTACCTCAACCCAAATCCTTTTGGGCCTTCCCTTGCCCTTTTAGAGCCTTCAACTTGCACTTCCTCGCTCCTCTTAATGTGCACAGTTCTTGATCTCCGTTGCACATGACCAGATGATCTAAGTCTACTTTCCCTCATCTTACTACCTATTGGTGCTACTCCTAGGTTCCCTCAAATTCATTCATTTTTAATCCATCCTTGTCTGGCCACTTATACATCTCAACATCCTCATTTCAGCTAGAATCATCCTATTGAACATGTTGTTCCTTGACTGCCCAACATTCTACCCCGTAAAGCTCAGTTGGTCTAATAGCTATCCTATAAAATTTCCCCCTCAATTTGATTGGTACATGATGACCATATAAACCTCCAGAGGCACATCTCCTTTTCTTCCACTCAACTTGAATTCTATAGCCAACATCCTTTTGAATGTCTCCACTCTCATGAATTATCAACCCAAGATATCGAAGGTAGTCATTTTTAGGATACTTCTTGATCAGCAATCTTAACTACATTTCCACTCCTAATGTTACTCAAATTGAACTCCATATACTCTGTTTTTAGGTTATTACTACGAGGTTTCACACACATTTGGTTCGACGGTAGTGTTATTGTTCAACTAGCTTATAATTACCAAAATACCGTTGTGTATGACATCCAACCCATCCAAAAGGTCGGGCCTACCATGAAGATCACCTAGAGCAAAATCAGGCTGATCACTCATTGAGTGGACGACACGTGTACTTTGCGTCAGATAGGCAATTGTCAATTGTCTATAGTGTAGCCCACATGACAAATGGATCAGCCTGATTTTTGTATCAGATGTTCTTGAAGCTAACCTTTTGAAGTTGGATGTTGTACACGCTTAACACATTGACCTTAATGCACCAATTCAATGATAAATTAACATCCAACTAGTTGTGTGAAACCTTTTTTTGGGGGTGGTTGTTGTTGTTGTTGTTGTTACTATTATTATTATTTTTTAATTTCTTTGGGGATTTTATGCATGACTAATCACAACATACTATTACAATATAGTTTTTATTATTGAAAATACTTGTGCAGACGTGCCAACAAATCTAACTTCTAAAAGCCACCATGTCTCACCCGTATTTATGTCCGACATTGACACAAGTAATTGCCAATGTTATGGGGTCTTCGCTCTTGCTCCGGTGGTAGACTCTCAGAAGTTTCAACACCTGATCAAGGGTTCGAGTACCCATAGGTGGTGAAATCCCACTACGGCGTGAGTGTGTGGCGGTGTGTGTGCGTGTGTTTAAAATATTTAAAAAATAAATAAATAAATAAAATGCCAATGTTATGGTATCAAATAGCACATGGGAACACAATCTAAATTCTTTTTCTGGCATCTTCATGCTGCATTTTCATGTCATATTTGCTTAAATCAAGGGTGGTTCAGGCAGAGAATAAAATGGAACTATCGTTGAAGTTCCCACTCTACAAAAACTTATCCAAAAATGGGAACATCTAGATAGAGTATATGGTCAAGCTTAAATGTCATAAGCTTTTACTCTAATTTATCTTGAATTCAACTCTCCTTGTTTCCAATCATTTTCAACTAGGTCGTTCTTTCTTGGTAATTTTCCCAAGGAAAGCAAAACAATAAAATCATAGGAATCCTTTTGAAAAGTCTTGCACTGCTCCTGCTATACTGTTAGAAACTAAAGCCAATTCTTAGCAGGACCGCTATCTCTTTAATATCAATGTCGAGTAAAGGTTCAGAAAAAGCAAAACTCTGATGATCAACCAGTAAAAAGAAGGGCCAGAATCAAGTTTGAACCATGCCAAAACAACATTACCATTTACCACTACAATAATTGATGCACTATATGGAAGAAAAAGAGTCCACCAATGTCAACACATGCAAACAATTTGAAGTCGATTGATATTAAAACCTTATGTACCCAAAACAGTAAGTATCCCAACCTAAGAAGCAAATTAGCAGAAACTTCCCTTGCATCTAAATATATACTAATTAATACAAATACATGCATATTAATACTTGATAAAAAGACAAAAGAGTTTAGAAAAGTAGCTAATAATATCACTTGAGTGAAAAAGTAATGAAATAAAATATTGAAGACTGCCAAAATTCATCAAAACAAGTGAAAGATCTGAAAGGACAGGTATGAAAGGACAACATGAGAAACAAAAAAAAAGGAAACAAAACATAAAATACATGGGGACATCATAAAGGAGCTGCTCTTAATCTACAAGATGCACTAATGATAGATCCAAGATGTTGTGCATTCTCCTTCCAGATAAGCTATGAAGAGGGGTGACAAGTGATCAGTATCCGCATGACAGACAAGCAGAATTTTACTCGGAAAATAATCACATAGCCATATGAAACCATTAAAAAAAGTACAAATGAAAGTAAAAGATGAAGAGGGAGTATAAAAATAAAGATATGTAAAATGAGAGAAGTAAAAAATACAGTAGAAAAAATCAACGACAACTTAAGAGGTTAAATTATAGGTTTAAGAAAAAAGGATTTTAATGACGGATTAGTGGACATGAGAAAATGCCAACAGTCAATACTTCCAAGTCAAACACCAAAAACTAAACCCACCAAAGAGAAATCTTTGTTCAAATGTCCCAAGGAGGTGATGGTTACGCTTGACAAGCTTAGAAGAGACTTCTTTTGGAAAGGAGTCTCTGATAGTAGGAAGTTTCATCTGTTGAAGTGGTCGGAGGTGTGTTAGCCAATCGCAGGAGGGGAGGGGAGGGGGTTGGGATCAATCATTTGGAAGATATGAATCTAGTTCTTCTCTGGAAATAGACTTAGAGATTCGGCTCAGAAGAAGGGAGGCTTTGGAAGGAAATCACAGCTAAGAAGTATGGGGCTCGAGAGGGAGGATAGTTTGTGAAGAGATCCTTGAGAGGCCGGGATCAATCGTTTGGAAGATATGAATCTAGCTCTTCTTAGGAAATGGACTTGGAGATTTGGCTCAAAGGAAGGGAGGCTTTGGAGGGAAATCACAACTAAGAAGTAGGGGGTTCGGGAGGGAGGATGGTTTGTGAAGAGATCCTTGCTTTACAAAGCATCCTACATTTGGAAAGTGATTACAGCATCAAATCATCTTGTTCATAGGTGGATTGCTTTCTTGTTGGATGATGGTCATCACATTTGTTTTTGGGTGGACATATAGTGTGGAGATTGTGCCCTGCAAGATCTTTTCCCCAGGGTGGCACAGTTTGCCCCTAACCGCTTCATATCTGTGGCAAATTGCTTTTCTATGATCAGTGGCTCGGTGGTGTAGCCCCCCTTACCGTAGAAATATGCTGGATGAGGAGTTTGGGGAATTCGTCGAGCTCTTAGATCATCTCAAGTATGGTGTCCCTTCCCTGGCTAGTGTGGACATGATGATTTGAAAGGGTCACTCTTCCAAGAAATTCTCCGTTCAATCTCTTGTAGCAAGGATGCGTGATTCTCCAGACATTTCTTCTCCACCTCATCCTTTCCGCCATTGGTTCTACGGAGCACCCCCCGGGGTTACTGTGTTTGTTTGGCTCATGGGCCGCAAGAGGATCCTTACCGTGGATAACCTTCAAAGGAGAGCTCTTATTCTCCCCAATATTTGCTTGATGTGTATGGAGAATGCGGAATCAATCGATCATCTATTTGTTCATTGTCTTTTGTTGCTAAAGTATGGGCACATTTTTTTAACTTGCTCCATGTCAACTGGGTTATGCCGGAATCTATTGAAGACCTCTTGAGGGCCTAGCATGGGGGAGGCATGGGGAAAGCCGGTAAAGCTTTGTCAAGGTTGACTCTTATGGCTGTTTTTTGGATCATTTAGGGTGCTAGAAATGGTAGATGCTTTAGGAACAAAAACATGGGGGTGAGCGAGTTTATTAGGCACATTAAAGGGCTTGTGTCTAGCTGCATTGTGTATGTAAAGGTCGATTTGGCCGGAAAAAAATTTGGTTCCTCTTAGTGGTGTGTGGGTTGTATTCTTTTCCCGCTTCTGCAGGTTTCTCAATGAATTTTGTTATCTCTTTAAAAAAAACATTACACACTTTGAATTTCTTACAAGATCTAACTTATCCAATATTCAGATATAGCTCTGATGCAAGAAAGAGATTCCCTAGTATGTAAACTACTCAAAGAAAGCATCTCATCATTTAACATAGGTTATCAAGAGAACTTTGGCAGGTTTGTATGGCACAAAAACAACTAAGATAGTAAAGACATGATACATCAATTATTCAACGAATCAAAGCACCAAATGTAAAGCCATTACCATAAAGAGAACTTACTTGTAAGAGAAGATTCAGAACTACTGGACCCACGAACTGAGAAATGTCATTGCCAACCTACAATTGACAATAAAATAAAATAAATAATAAAAAAATCCTTGTGATAAATAAAATATTCCAACAGGGAAGTGAAGAAATCCTTTTCCTATTGCTTGACTAAGTTAATTTCATATGGAGCCTAAAAGTATAATATTGCATATGATGGTGGTAGTAAATTTCCTCTTGTAGAACATCAGAATCACCAGGAATCAATACTTCCTTAAAAACAGAATAATTTACCCCAATGAGCACGTAATTCACCAAACATAATCCCGCATGCTCTGAAGGGTATTTTCATGTTCTGTAAGCATTGGAATTCAATGTGCACTAGCTCACATTTTAACAGGGGATGAATTTATTATATAAATAACTACGTTATTGACATCTAAAGAGGGGAACACAATTATGCAGGAGTGATGCTTACCCAACACAGATTCAACCTAGAAATTTCTTTTGCTAGAATGCCACCTACATCACTGGATTCATGTGGATACATGATGAAATCATCCGTAAACCACTAGGCATTGATGCAACAAAAGAAGGTCAAAAGCTCAATCTACCTTGAAAAAGAAGAAGAGGGGAAAGAAAAGCCAGTCACAAACAGGAGGGAGAGACACCAACCTCCAAACCAAAATTCAAACTCATTTGTCGATCATATTTTTCAACACCCTTACAGCCCAACCATACATAGTCATAAAAAAGGAAAGACCATAAAGCAATCTACAAATTAGGTTCAAATTGATCCTGCCCACCCATCCTAGTGAACTACTAAACCTAGTTCTGATAATGAGTAAAATACCCATAAAATACAGACAACCCCTTGTGATATGCAAAAGAGGTTACAAAAAAAAAAAAAAAAAAAAGGAAAGAAAAGAAAGAAAGAAAGAAGGAAAGAAAGATAGAAAGAAAGAAAAGCGAGATTTGGATTTCAACCACTACATTGTAACCTATATGAATTCAAATCATAACTTGCCCAATTATTGGTGGAAGCACATGGTGGGTTCATTTAAAGAAATTTGGACAAAGCTTCCCCAACAGTACCAAGTTTCTGATTCCTTGATGCTGTTTGACAATAGGAAAGAGAAAGACAGGGAAAAAGGAAAAAAAAAAAGATGGAGAGAAGAAAAGAAAAGGCTTGTATGTCAGATGGTGAAATGAGGATGCAGCCTTATTTATGACAAGTTTGGCTGGGTCATCTTCCAGTGTTGATCCATCTAAATTGTTTATTCCTGAATTGATAAACTCATACCATCTTCCTAACACAATAATATTTACTTCTTTTTTCTTTTGAAAGGTAACACTACCTGGGATTGAACCCTGGATCACTAACACACACTACACTGCCTCACAATAATATTTACTTTTTTAACCAGATCAACTAAGTCATTAGTATCTTCCTTGATTGCCTCCATACTTGTGGGGTATTTCCAACCTCTTCCATCCTCAGTCACGTCATGGATCTCATCATCATATCCATCCAATGATGTACATGTGGCATGCCAAAAACAACTTGAACAAACATTACAAAATGAACTGATCATCTACAAATGTATGCAAATTGCGACAAGGGGTACTTGTCTCATGCGAAAACAACTGGAAAGACATTAGAAGATGAATTGATCATCTGAGCATTCAATTGATACTAGAAGTTTTGCAGTTACACCAAATGACACTACGAGAATTCCACTCGTATATAGATCTTTTGACTTCAAAGCAAGGTATTCAAAAAATGGCTACACAACTGCCGGCCATTACGTAATGGTAACGGTGGGAACAGTTATGTGTTATGGGGCCGTAAGGCCCATAACGGCCTTTCCAGAAGTTCTGTGCGCCTGTATGACATCCTTCTCCATTCATAAGTCGCTGGCGGTGTCAACAGTGACTCTTATTAACTTCCACCCATTATTGATTGTATCCTTCTCACAAGCGCTTGGAAGCAAGCTATTCTCGTGGCCTAGCTTCATCCCCTAGCCAGCCATTACAGCCCTGTAACGACCATTATGGGGCCGATACAGGTTTTTAAAAAAATAAAAAAGGCTGTAACAGCCGCTATGGCCTGTGTCTTATAACAATAATGGTGGTGGCCGTTACGGTCACCATTAAAGATTTCTAAACCAGATGTAACATATTCTAAACCAAATAAAAGCATGCCTTTTTTTTGCATTAAACCCCCTCCTTTTTAGCTATACAATTAAAAAAACTGAATTTACCCTATTTGTAAATAACCCCCGCCATTATAACAATAATGGCGGTGGCCGTTCCGGTCACCATTAAAGATTTCTAAACCAGATGTAACATATTCTAAACCAAATAAAAGCATGCCTTTTTTTGCATTAAACCCCCCTCCTTTTAGCTATACAATTAAAAAAAACTGAATTTACCCTATTTGTAAATAACCCCCTCTCTCCTGTATTTGTGCAAACCACCCCCTGATATTCAGTCAGAAATGATGTCACCCTCTACAGACAACTTCTTTTCTTTTTTGTGGAAAAGAACCCTGTACTGGTGTTGTCAAAATCCTACAAGTTATGATTTACAATATACGATTTTAGTCAAATCTTAAGCGAAATGATTTGAATCCCAACCTTGAATCCCTTTTTATACGAATCCTACGATTTACGATTCAAATTATACTTGTTCTCTTCTATTTTAAGCTTCACTTGGCTTTCATTTTATGTTTTTAAATCAGCGGGGGCTTTAAGAATAGTTTAGAAAAAGGTATATTATTTAATTTATTCTTTATAAGAGATTAAAGATTAAATCATGTAGCTCTTTTTTTTGTGATTTCTTACTTCTTAACTTGTCGAACACCAAATTGTTGTATGACTTACCTCTAATATTTTTATAGAGGGTTACGATCATGCTGACTTATATACATTATGGAATGATGTTTAGAAGTCAAAATATCTTCTTTCGTCAATCTACAATATCAAAGGCTGCTTTTCCACCATGATTCTACATACGAGAAAGGTAACAAGAACATCAATTATTAAAGGACCCTTGTATATTTTTAAGTAACATTTCTTGGAAGAAAAAAAATAAAAGAATATGAATCCTTTAACACTATCATGACATGGTATTACTTGGTGCACATTGAAGGCAAAAGGATGATAAGTTTTAAAAAATATATATGATTTATTTATATATTTCTTTTTTTAAGAAAATTGAAAAAAAAAATACAATTTGCAATTCAATACGATTCAACCCCTACTACACTTTGTGATACGATAACAATTTTGACAAAATTGCCCTGTATAAACAAAGTTACTTTTGAATTAGCTTTTTAAATGACCACCTTGCCGTCAACCAAGGAATTCAATAACGGTAACAGAGCAGTTACGATGTCATTACCATTACAATGAGGGCCGTAGCATAGCAAAAAAATTTCAAGAAAAAAAGACCGAATTAAAAATAAAAATAAAACTACAACAGCCCGTAACGGGCCATTGTGGTGTCGTAATGTGTAACAGTACACACAATTACCGTTATACAATGGCCATAACCATTACATAACCGTTTTTGGAAACCATGCCTTCAACAGTGGTTTTCACAAGATGCCTTGCAGGACTGTGGGAATTATTTGGTGTTGTAGCAGAGTGTGATGCTTGATATGTACAAACCGAGATATTGTACACATGGCATACGTCAATTCAAATTAAGCCTTCTAGATTGTTGAACCCATGGCCACTAAGCTACAGTCCTAAATCAGATTGGTTCAGCAATCCTAACTAATGACTCATGCACATTGCACACTTTTTGTTGAAATAAAACACTTGGATATTTTTCATTTTTCATAGTCCATTAAATGCCTATCAATCCGATGGTCAGATGATCAAATAACCATAGTTTTTGGTCCATAATACTACCAGGTTGGGACCCATAATTTGGACATGACGGATGTGGATCCCAGCCTGAGCTTAATTTAGGACCAATAAGTAATTTCTTTTGATTGGGCTTTCCTCTTTTGGAGGGACTGCAACTATAGCCCAGCCCAGCCTGACTTTTTAACATAGTAAACCAAGTATTAGGTCGTTAGGACCCGCATGGCCCAATCTCGAATCCTTAGCTCATGGTTGGTAGGGCTGATTCGGGAACCTGACAATTAACCACTTGCTCTAAAAGCTGGAATTGATAGAACATGGCAAATCAATCCCTTTATCTCATAGCCCAGGCCCCACATCCCAATGGGTTAGGACCTCGGCCGAACCCCCCTCGTGTGCCCCACTTCACATGGGGCCCGCCTCACACGAGTCACCCGCCCCGAGTGTGCCCCTGCATCCCATAGGCCACCCCACTCGAGCTCAGTGTGAAAATGCCCTTGCATTAATCACCCCCGGTGAGGAGTCTCGAACATGAGACCTCGCACTTTAATACCACTTTGATGCAGGACAATTAACCACTTGCTCTAAAAGCTCGAACTGATAGAGCATAGCGAATCAATCAATTTATCTCATAGCTCAGGCCCCACATCCCATGGTTTAAGACCTCGGCTGAACCCCCCTCGTGGACCCCACTTCACATAGGTTCCGCCTCACACGGGCTACCCACCCTGAGTGTGCCCTTGCATCCCACAAGCCACCCCACTTGAGCCCGATATGAAAATGCCCCTGCATTAGCATGTTACTCCAAGCCAAACTTACATAGAGGTACTTCCTTGCATGTGGCACAAGGATGTGCATGGTATCCTGGGGCCATGGTTTTCCACAACTGGGTTTATAATTAGGTAACCATGATCATTAATCTTGTGAATTGCACTAAAGACAAGCCATGTCCCAGTGATCTACCCAATGGGACAGTCGTAGCCCTTTGGTCGTAACTATGGATAGTTAAGAAAAAGGATCTACATTCAACAGTAAAATGCAATGAATGGATGGCTAAGATCTTCCAATCTAAGATTTATATATATATATATATATATATATATATATATATATATATATATATATATATATTGAGGCATTGTACATCCATGAAGAGGCCCATCAAATCACCATTCTAGATCACTGAATTGTTGGCCCAACTTCCATTTGGATATCTCTAGCTGCATTTTTGCTTGCCCCGCTCATCTCTCCACATGCACCTCCATAATTATCGGTGCCCTGAAAGTTGCTTCCCACCTGGACCACCAATCCCTTGATCTTGACCTTCAAATGCCCATGCCATTCAAGAATCACTTCCACCCGAAGGTACCAAAAGTTAGCATAGCAAACAATAAAATCTGATTACTGGAAAATTTCCAATCATCAGTGGAAAATTTCCAATCATCAGTGTCGACTGTCCATCCCATGGGCCTCTCCTTTGATTGCCAATGCTCTGATGAATGAAATCATTTCTCAGCAGTTTAGATCAGACCACCATGTCCGTACCCTTTTGCTAAAACCATTGACAATGGTGCATTTGAATGGAAACCATTTGCCATCTCATGGAGAGAGAGAGAGAGAGAGAGAGAGAGAGAGAGAGAGAGAGAGGATGGAGAGGGGTAACAGTGGCAGAGAGGCGACGGGTTTAGGTCTCAGCTGAGAACCTGAGAGAGAGGAAGGGCAAGGGTTCTTTTACCTAACAGTAAAATTGTCTTGTCACATTTAACCTAACCTTAATTAACGAATGCACTAACAGTTGTGACAGAACAGGGTCTTTTATATAATATTTAAATGGGCAAGGTTATTTACAAATACGGTGAGCTCAGGGGTTTTTTACCGTGTGGGCAAAAAGGGAGGGGTTTGATGCAAAATAATCATAAAACATCTTAAGGTAGCAGCGAAAGGGTGAGTCCGTTACCTTGAAAAGCCCGCCAAGCCAAAATCTACAAACAAACATTTGCAGGAAGTGATTAATTTGTGTAGTTACATGCAAGCAAAGAGTAACAGAAAAATATGCAGACACAAAGATGTGCCCTGTGGAAGCTCATCCAATCTAATAGTATCAAAAGGATGGAAAACGGTTGAACAATGTAAACCAATATAAGCATCAAATGTATCAGCAAATACCTTCCCCCAAGACTTTGATGCAGTGCCCTTAGTAACCATGGTTTAGGCTTCCGTGTTTCTTCAAGCCAGCATTTCTGAAACCTATATGCAACAAAACATTATGCATGCAGTGCTGGCTTGGGATACAGAAGTTCTTGTGAATGTTAATGTATAAAGAAACCACTAGATTGGCACCTGTTATACAATGTCTCAGTTTGATCCCATGTGTCTAGTTTCCAAACATCCTTCTCGGTGATGGGTTTTTTATATCCTTTCTCCATGAGGGGTGTAATCCATGAAAAAAATATATCTAGAGGAACAAAGACATCAGCTATAGAGAGTATCTAACACAGTTTCTAGAGGAAGATCAATGTTCTAATGGATGAGATTTGGAATATAATAATGGATGATACTAAAATTTCTGAAGTATCTAACATACTTGGAACCCATCAGTACTTACTAGAAATTATGTTGACATGCCTCTCAGGACAAATCTGCTCTCCCCCTGGGAGTTGTTCATATTCTGTGTTGTCAATAGACACCTCATTCATGATTGGGGTGTAACCCGGATAAGGATCCAAATTAGGAAAATAAAACAGCAACAAGATTCCAAACAAAATCTGCATGGAAGAGATGCAAATTAAAAACAAATGCACTTCTCATGTTCCGCAATGAAAATGAATTAAGCTTTCAAGCTATCTGGTCAAATTACTGAGTTAGGCAGGTACAGAAATGGGACAGGGACACAGAGTAAGAAATCCAGGATTCATAGGAGGGCATATGGACCAGTAAATCCAGGAGGGTCAGAAAGAGAACAGGTACTTTCTATGTCTCATCATCATCATCATCTAACCCTTATCCCAACTAGTAGGGGTCAGCCAAGTACTTTCTAATGTCTGCATATGCAAATCAAACAAACCTGGCACAGAATCTCGCTGATGTACAGATAAAGAACAGATCTGCATGTGGAAAACAATGAACATGAGCAATATTGTCCTTGCACATGAAAAGCATAAAAAAAAAAAAAAAAAAAAAAAGGATTGAAGCATGTAGAGAAGGGGATATTATACACATTCAAATCGGTCACCACTTAACCAGTCATCACATGCTAAGTTGGTTTTGCAGGAAAATTTCATAACACAAATATAAGCATATGAAATCAACAGACAGTACAAGGTCTACAACAGACCATATTTCAAAAGAAAATTATTCCAGAGCTAGATGTTTTGCTCAAGCAAATAGAGTTCAAACAATCTACTTCAAAGTTCAAAAGTTAAGAAAATCTGAAAGAAGCTAATCTTGAACTTACGGAGAAGTAACAATCAATTTTCATAATATCTTCTACATGTCTATGAAGCATTCTTTTCTTGTTTTTATTATTATTATTATTGTTAAGCATTGTCTAAAAAGCATTTCTAAATGGTCCAAAATACAGACTAGCAATAAAGCAAATTCTTTGTTGAAAATAATCCAGTTTAAAAGGTGAGGAAGCAAAAAAAAAACCGTGCTGAGAGAGGGAGAATAAAAAGAATGTCAAACCGCAATAATTGGAGCAATGCAATAAAGTTTTCTATATTCTATGTAGTCCATCTAATTGTATTTGGTCCCCTAAGGCACTTGTCCAAGAATAACAAATCCTTTATGCCACTCAGCTGAGGGATTGTACCCAGAATTATGGCATGCTCCACAATTTCATTTTTTCTTCTTATTGAAAGGCTACTGAAATTTTATCAAAGCAAACGGCGAAGCAAAAACAAAGGCAAAACAGCGTTAATTCGCCGAGGGGGCAAACCAGCTACAAACCCAAAAAAAGAAAAGTTACAGCCCTTAAGCTTCTCAATGTTAGAGGCCCACTCAATAATTAGGAAACTTGCCCTTTGGGAGATCGAATCCATTGTCTTGCTCTCATTGCGAAAACATTTGGCCTACCTTTTCTCCCAAACTGACCACCAGGTAGCAAGAAGGGCCATCCTCCACAGTAACATCCTTTTTGTACCCAACCTCACCCCATGCCAAGTTCTCAAAAGATCACCTGCTGTTGCCAGAAGAGACCACGACGCACCAAAACATCTCAGTAAGTTTGACCAGGTTGTCCCAATAAACTGACAATAAACAAACAAATGATCAACGGATTCCTCATCACCCATGCAACACAAACAAATATTCAGGGGAACCATTGCCTGTTTCCAGAGATTATCGACTGTCAAAACCCTATGACGACCTACCAACCAGCCAAATGCTGCAATCTTTGGCGGGACGTGATAATGCTAAACATGCTTAGAGATCGATTGTTTAAGAACTGGAGCCGTCTTGGTTATACAGTCATAGAAGGAGTGTACCGAGAAAGAACTTGATTTATGGCAACGCCAAATCATAGTATGAGGATGAATTGTCCGGACGACAAAGATGAATGTGATTCAAGGGGGCCACAAACTCTTCTATCTCTACAAACTCTTCTATCTCCTCATCCCTCAGATGTCTCCTTCAAGGAGGTTCCCAAACTACTTTTCCCACTACAAAGAAAAAACAATTGGAAACAAGAATGGACAGATTCGAGGCTAGATGATAAATCCTCGAGAATTCAGTCTTCAACGGAGAATCTCCCACCCATACGTCTTCCCCAAAATGAATCCTTTCACCATTGCCAAGAGAGTAGCCGACACCCTCCAAAAACGCAAACTTTGCAAACATGACACATTTCCATAAGGCAAAGGCTCTATATAGAGAGGATTCTCTCGTCCATCATCCATACAACCATACTTAGCTTTGATCACCTCTTTCCAAAGCATCCCAAACCTCCAAAGCCACTTCCTTAGAAGCCCCTTATTCATAGCTTTAAGATCTTTAATGTCTGCACCTCATTCCAGCTCAGGAGGTGAAATTTCCTTTTATCCTCCATACCATGCCATAAGAACTCACGCAGCAATTTGTCAATAGTGGCCACAACCGACATCGGGAACTTGAAAACCGATATGAAAAGAGGAAGATTGGAGAGGGAAGCCTTAATAAGCGTTATGCGTCCCCCAAACCATAAACAACGACTTTGCCATCTAGCAAGATAATATTCAAATCTTTTAACGACCTTATCCCAAAGTGATTTAGGTGGCGTACCAATGTAGAGGGGGAGACCCACAAAAGTCAAAGGAAGTTGTCCAACTTTGCACCCGAAAGAATCCGCCAATAGCTATATCTCGTCGTCCTCCAAGAACATCCCCATCATCTTGCTTTTCCCTATGTTTACCTTTAGGCCTGAAACCGCCTCAAAGCATTGAATGATTGTTCTCAAATTTTCAACCTTGGACCGCTCGGCATCACAGAAAAGGAGGGTGTCGTCCGCAAATTGAAGATGAGAGATTGGATTCTCCATTCCTTCGATCTTAAAGCCATGAATGATTCCTTCTTCCTGACTATTAAACAACATTCTCGAAAGGGAATCTGTTATAATAACAAAGAGGAACGGGGACAAAGGATCGCTCGCCGTAGACCTCTCGTACTTCTAAAGTAACCCTTGGGAGATCCGTTGAGGATTGAGAACCGCGTTGATGTGACGCACACCATGATCCACTTCCTGCATCTCTCCCCAAACCCATGCCGTTGCATCATATAGTCAAGAACAATGTTGTCAAATCGCATATGCGATCCCGTGCGATTGCATATGCGTGTGCGCATATGCGATCGCACAATCGCATATGCGGTCGCATTTTTTTTTTTTTTTTTTTTGCACTTTTTCAAAAAAATTCAGAAAAATCAGAAAAAATTCGAAAAAAATCAGAAAAATCATAATAAATTATTATATGTCATTGGGACATGAAATGCATTTAATTTAAGTAAAAAATAGAAAATAAAAAATAAAACCAACCAATTACATACATATGAAGTTAAAGTTATGACTTATGAACAATGATAATTTGATAAATTTACAAATTATAATATAGTTAACTTGATAATTTCTTAAATCTTAACAAATAACAATTAAACATTTTACATTTAATTGTTATTAACATTTTGTTGATAACTTGATATCAAGTTATCAATATCAAGTTATCAAGTATCTAGTATCAATATCAAGTTATCAACAATCAACAACATCAACATCAAGTCATCAGCAATTCAACACTTCTGACTTATGAGTTATGAGTCATGACTTATGAGACAAACATTAAACAAAATTAAGAAGTTATGTATGTATTTATTATTTTATTTATCTAATCAATAATCATTATTCATTAATCATATTCATATACATTGATCTATCATCCATTGTGGCACATCATCACCAGGTTTGCCACCACCACCATCATCATCATCATCAGTCGAGTCATCTCCTTCTTCCACATATACTTCTTCTTCTTCCGTTTCTTCATCATCTGTACGTACTAATACTTCATCAACATCCAATGGTGGATGATCTTCTTCAGCTTGATCATCATTATCACCTTCTCCTTCTTCAATCTCCTCAATCTCATCAACGGGTTGACGGCTACTACTCGCCCCTCGGCTCCCCCCTGTCCTTCGCCTTCGAGTGGTACTACTACCTTCACCAGGCATCGATCCATATGCGGCATCTTCAACTTGTGCCCATGTCAGGTCCTCTCCAGCAAATACCGGGTCCTCCGTCTCTACGAGCCACTCATTATCTGCATCCAACTCATCTAAGCAGATAGGGTCAAAGAAACCGGGCTTTTCTTTCCTACTTTGGAATCGTTCTCGCAATTTTTGGTTGTATTGAACGAAAACCAAGTCGTTGAGCTTTTTTTGCTCAAGGCGATTCCTTTTCTTGGAATGAATCTGTAAGAAAGAAAACACATTTGGCATTAGCTATTTAGGTAATGAATTTAGCTTACAAAATAAACAATTAGTAAACAGTAAACACTAAACACTAAACAGTCTAAAGACTCTAAACTTACCGCCTCGAACGTGCTCCAATTACGCTCGCAACCACTGGCAGAACACGTGAGTCCAAGAATCTTCATAGCCAGCTTCTTTAGAGCTGGATCCTTCCTGTTCGGGTCCACTCCATAGGCAGCCCACCAGTCAGCTGAGAAAAACAGTTTAAGTATAAGTTAGAGTCTTTGTCTCTTAGAGACACAGTTGACATACCACATACACTAACATTCATTCATATAAGTACTTACTGGGTAATTTCATTGTCCGATGTCTTATTACGATATCCCTTGAGAATATCCCTTCACTTTTTGTGTAGAAGTCCAGCAAACTTGAGATCTTGTCCTGTTCTCCTCTATCTGGAATAATTCTTTCCAAGACATCAATAAATCCAACCATATGCACAGTTAGTGCTTCTGCTGGATCAGCAGAAGCGAATAAACAGGCTGGGTTAAGGATGTAAGCAGCCGAATACAATGGGGATGACATTTGGCTGCCCCATCTTCTATCTATAATTTCTAAAATTGGCCTGTAATCACGGTCTCTATAGTTAAAATGGTCCATAATCTTATTTTTCGCTCTCTCCATCGCATCATATATGTAGCCCATTGCGGGCTTCTCGTCCCCATCTACCAATCGCAACACAGTGACTAAGGGCTCGGATGATTTTAAAGCCTTTACCACTTGAGTCCAAAAACTTTGAGAAAGAATTGTTTGTTGAACCCGTTTCCCATCAGCCTTCCTTAACCAAGGCCCACTTGTAAAATCGGTCGATACTACAAAGCTTCTAAGTTCTGATTTTTTTGCATGTAGCCTTTGTAGTGTTAAAAAGGCTGTAGCGAAACGGGTGACTGCTGGACGTAGCAAGTTACCCCCAATGTGTTTTCTCATTCGACTGAGAAGAAGAGCATGTTTGTACATAAAAACCGTGATTCTTCTAGCCCTTGCAATCACATTTATAAATAATCTACCTATATCTTCTAACATGAGGTCAATACAATGGGCCGCACAAGGGGTCCAAAATAAACGTCGCCTCTTCTCCATAAGAAGACGACCGGCCATTACATACGAGGCTGCGTTATCTGTAATTACTTGTACAACGTAGTCCTCACCTATTTCTTCAACTACACTATCTAGTAAGTTAAACAAATATTCTCCTGTGTGTGAATGACCTGACGCATCCACTGACTTCAAGAACATCGTCCCAGCTGGACAATTTACCAAGAAGTTAATGAGAGATCGACCGGATCTATCGGTCCATCCATCGGCCATTAGTGTACAACCATATATTTTCCATGATTCCCTATATTCAGCTATGAAGGATTGTGTATATTCAACTTCAGTTCTAAGGCATGTCTCCCTCATTTCATGATATGAAGGAGGTTTAAGCCCAGGTCCAAATTGACCTATAGCCTCAATCATTACTTTGAAGCTTTTCGATTTAACGGCGTTGAAAGCAACGCCGGTTTGGTAAAACCACTTAGCAATATATTGAATTGTGGTTTTCCTATCTTTTTGTTTATACCGGTTCTCTAAAGTTGTTTGAGCCGGCCCTTTCCCTCTACCCCTTTGGTCGACCACATCCTCGGGGTGTGGTCTACACCATCTATCTAAGGGTCCATGCCCTCGGGCTCTTTTCGATGGTTGTACTTGTGGTCTAGACCGGCCTGTCGAAGAAGGGGGAGTGGGACTAGCTTGAGCTTCATCGACATCTACTATATTTATATCTTCATATGCATCTTGTTCCATATATTCCTCTTGACGTAGGGCACTATCGTATTTCTTTCTTGATTGTTTGTCCATATACTCCATGATCTCCCTTCGGATTTCTGGAGTAATCTTGTCACATGCTTTTGCATTTGACCCGGGTAAATGTGCAAGGTGTTGCTTGTGCCTTGCAATGCCACCGGAACTCACAAATCCACATAAATCACATACTATGTGAGTCTTTTCGGTAGCACTACGGTAGTGCCCATACTTCCAACCCGGGTCATTCGACTTGGGCCTCAAAGAGGAAGATTGGGAAGAAGACATTATGAATTTATGATGGTGGTGGATGGTGGTGTCAGGTGTGTGTATTATATTAGCACTAAAAAGTAACTAGCTAGTAGCTAGCTATTAAGTATTAATTACTAATTAGAAACTATAAAGTAAACTTTTAACTACAAATAAAAAGAAAACTAGAACTTGGAGTTGGGAGTTGGGAGTTGGGACTTAGGGTTAGGGGAGAGAGAGAGAGAGAGAGAGAGAGAGAGAGAGAGAGAGAGAGAGAGAGAGAGAGAGAGAGAGAGAGAGAGAGACACACACACACACACACACACACACACACACTTACAGAGAAACTAGAAAGGAGAGAGAGAGAGAGAGAGAGAGAGAGAGAGAGAGAGAGAGTTACACTTACACACACACACTTACACACTTACACTTGTAGAAACTAGAAAGGGAGAAGAAGAGAGAGAGAGAGAGAGAGAGAGTTTGAGTTACACCTTACACTTGAAGAAAGGGAGAAGAAGAGGGAGAGAGAGGGAGAGACTAAGAGAGTTTGAGTTACACCTTACACTTGAAGAAAGGGAGAAGAAGAGAGAGAGAAGAGACACTTGAAGAAAGGGAGAAGAAGAGAGTTGTTTACTTGTTTACACACTTACTTACACTTGTAGAAAGAGAAGGAGAGAGAGAGAGAGAGAGAGAGAGAGAGAGAGAGAGAGAGAGAGAGATTTACACAAATAAAATTAAAATAACAAGTAACAACTTTCAACTTCCAAAATTCCAAATTCTTGTCTAAGTTGTCTACTTGTCTTGATGTCTTCTCTTGAATCTCTTCACCTTTGCCTCTTGGCCCTCTTCACTTGAGTATTGTATTTGTTCTTGATTCTTGTTGTGACTTGTGAGTTGTGACTTGTCTTGTACTTGTAAGTTGTAACTTACTAACTTGCAACTTCAAACTTCGAAGTTCAAAGTCAAACTTTTAAGTTGCTATTTGCTAACAACTAACAAAGTAAAATGAATCAATTAACATTTCACAAACAAAATAATTTTTTTAAAAAAATGATAGAAATCAAAGAAGTTGTTAGAAACTTAGAAATTAGAAATTACTAATTAGAATTAGAATTTAGAAACTTAGAAAATTAGAAATTGAATAGAAGTTAGAACTTAGAACTTAGAACTTAGAAGAAGTGAAGAACTTGTGGAATGTGGATGGAGATTGGAGACTAGAGTGAGGAGTCTCTTGATTCTTGTCTTGAATCTTGATTCTTGAACAATGAATATGGATTGGTGGATTCTTGATTCTTGATTCTTGTAAGTTGTAAGTTGTAACCCTTCCTTGATTCTTGAATGTTGATTGTTGAAACTTGAAAGAAAAGAAAAGAAATATGGAAACTTGGAAATGGAATTGGATGGAGAGGAGTGGATGTATGTAACTTGTAAGTTGTAAGACACTAAGACTCTTAGAAATTAGAATGTATGTAAGATTATAAGAATAAGAGATAGAGAATAGAGAGAGGAATGCTTAGAATGCATTTTTATAGAGAAAAAAATCTAGATTTAAAAAAAAAAAAAAAAAAAAAAACGGTCAAAAAACGGTCAGATTTCTGACCGTTGGCAGATATGCGATCGCATATGCAGTATGCGATCGCATACATCGCATATGCGATCGCATATGCCATCGCATATGGAATATGCGATCGCATATGTGCAGGATCGCATATGCCACTGCCGCATATGCGATCTATGCGCAAATATGCGCATATGCGATCGCATATTCGCATATGCGATCGCACATGACAACATTGGTCAAGAAAATCCCAATCAAGGTGATCATACGCCTTTCCTAGATCTAACTTGCAAATTATACCCTTCTCTCTTGATGTATGCCTTGAGTCTAAACATTCGTGAGCAATAAGAGCATTGTCGAATGATTTGATGACCCGGCATAAAGGCACTTTGATTGTCAGAAACGACACTCCCCACCACCCCTTGCAGCCAAGACACCAAGACTTTGGACAAAATCTTGTAGGGACCTCCAATTAAGCTAATAGGTCTGAAATCCTTTAAGGATTCTGCACCTGAAATCTTCGAAATAAGCGCGATGAAGGAAGCACCCATCTCGGATGAAAGACGGCCCCTAAAAAAGAACTGAGTCTTAAAATCCACAACATCTGTTTTAACCATCTCCCAAAAAATCTTAAAGAACATCAGAGGGAAACCGTCCAGGCCGGGAGCCTTATCTGGCCCCAAAGAGTCAAATTGCTAGTAATTGACTGACAATAAGCTTTATTCGTAGATTAATCTAGCAACTTTGCCACATTTCCTGTATTTTTAAGTGACTATTCCGCTTTTTTCATCAACTTGAATGGTTAGAAATATAAACATCTGCAAGTCTTTCTTTAATTGAATATTTTAGGTTAAGATCTAAAGGTTTGTTCATATTTGAACATCCTATTTAAGCATTCTGATTCATTATAACTTAATGGATAAGAGAGTTTCGCTCCTTTAAGAGAGGCCATCAAGAAATTTACTTTTCAGTTCTTTTGTAATACCGTGTGAATAAGAACACCATAACATGTCTCCCGCTCGTTAGATGAGATGGTTGAGATAGTGTGGTGTGTTTGAGTGATCCAGAGTTCAATCCCTGGTAGTGTTATCTTTTTTTTAAAGCTATTAGAAAAATAAGAACATCATAATATAGGCAGACCAGTAATCAACTACAAATTTGCTTCTTTTTTAAAAATTTAATATCCTAGAAGCCCCTTGTGCTGACTATCCACTCTTATGTTAGCCTCAAAGGAACAAGAAGAAAACAAACAATATATCTAACTAGCTCTCGAATCTCATAACGGTTTTCATAAACCCAAAACTTTCTTAGAGGCCCAAGCAATAATACAAAAAGAACCTCCTTACACCACAAGTTCAGAAATTTGACATACCTATATGTGCAGCATGAAGTATCAATTTGCAAAAGAAAACAATGGTATTCTCGATCCAAGAAACTTTTTAGACTCAGTTCTTACAATTGTGTTGGATCCATATGCTTGCTCGGTTCAGCAATTACTCCACACAATGAATGGTGCAGATTAGCAGAAAATATAAATAAAAACAGATTCATATTCATGGTTGCTTTTGGCATCTTTCTACATACAATTAAAATAATAAAAAGCATCTTTCTACATACAATTAAAATAATAAAATTACTACATTAAAGATAATAGAACAATTTAGCGTTAGCAACAAAACCAAATAACTCGGAGCAAAACTCACTTGTTATAGTATTCATTGACGGGTAGGACAAGATTAAGCATGACAGCCTCCCCAATCAAGACATAAATGACTCCAAATCGAACATACCATCGGAACTCATGGATGTAGACTTTTGTTTCTATAGTAATCATGACCAGCATAGAGCACCAAGCAAAAGCCTTAATGATTAGAGAAACTATCTGGAAAAGAAGATATAATCAATTAGTCAGTTCATACTTCATACATACCTACCTTCAACCACATTTATGCTTCAGTGGAATGTGCCAAAAAAAAAAAAGAAAGAAAGAAATAGACGGAAGGGATGTGTGTGTATGCACATCTTACATCACTAGGGTGTCTCCACAGACTATATGATATTCATGAAAAGATTTGACAGAAACTAAGAAAACAGAATAATGTCGGGTTAATACATCCCATATCAGAGCAAATAACATTAATAAGGTCAGAAAAGAAGCCTGATATAAACAAGACCATAAAGAAGACCCACCTCAAACGGAGCAAGGCTAGTCTGTCCGTCCAGATTTGCAATCGACATGCCCATGACAAGCCTGAACAAAGGCTCTGCAGTACAATAAACAGTCAACAGCCCCAACATATAATTGTAGTAAGGGGACCTCAAACGGAATCTCTGGACACTAGTGTCCTTCCTGATTCTCCACATCCGGTAACAACATAAACATGTAAGAACCAAATGGGAGATGCAAACCACCAAAGTATCCAGGCCGCAGGGTGTATAAGAGCCAAAGGCATTCTCAACTGCCTTCGACCAGAATCCATTCTCCACGGGCTGACAGTACCAAACCAGTGGCTTAAACGCCATTTATTAAGACCCAAGCTCGAATCACTTCTCTACCATTTACTTTCTCTACAGACACATCACTTGGGCTGATTTTTTTCTTTCAAAAAACTCACTGCTTCTTGTCATACAAACAACGCTGAGGTTACAGTATCGGAGGTCTCTATGATCTCAATGGCATCCAACTGAAATGAGATTTTTTTGCAAAATGCCACCGAGATTTGAATTTTCACTTGGTTCTTCTTGTTTGCAAGTATGATTTGTCTATTCCTTCATAAATATTGAAGATCATCTAACCACTGTTCAATTCACCACCTATTAGACATCATAAAGCAATACCTGCAGCAAAAAAAAAAAAAAAAAAAAAAAAAAAAAAAAAAAAAAAAAAAACAATCATCATCATCAAAACAATGATGGCTATGAAAAAACTTACAAAATGAAAACAATGTTTTCTCATTTTGATTGCTGAAAAGGCATCCATTTAAGACAAATGCCTCCAAGATCCAAACCTGACAGCCACTTGAATATCTCTACACTAACGGTGTGTTTGGGTGCCATTGAGAATGAGTTTTAATGCATTTTTCTCCAGACAGACGCTGACAACTGTATCATCGCCTGCTGGAAGCATACCAATGGGTGGATTTAAGCTTAAGATTGTGGTCCACCCAGGCGTCCAATAGGCCTGAAATCTCAGCTGAATGGGTTCTCCACAATCCTGAGTTTGATAAACTGTTTGGATTTTCAAACACGACTCACAATCCCTGCCTCACTAACCTTATTTTTATTTTTTTATTTAAAAAAAAAAAAAAGAAAAAAAAAATGGGGGGGGGGGGGGGGGGAAGCAGCTTTCCCAACAGATGCCAGTCTCCACAGAATTAACAAAGAAATGAAAAACCACAACATCCAAATGCATACTAAGGGGTTGTTTAGATGCCTGTAAAATCCTCTAGCCATAAAGTGTTTACAGGCAAAGAGATCACAGGGGCTTATGCCAGTAATTGCCTGTAAAGGCTGTACAGCTTTCAGCTGCAATCTGAATTGCCATATATCAGATTAGAGGTAATGAGATTACAAGTTAATGGCTATATTTTCAAAAAACCTGTATGAAGGGAGCATTGCACAGGCCGTTTAGATGCCAATAATTTCCTATAAACACTTTACATCCTGTAAACGCTTCAGCTTTCAGCTGCAATCTGAATGCCATGTTTCAGATTACAGGTAATGAGATTACTCGATTGGAAGAGAAGAAGGAAAGGGCGTGCCCTCCACTGTTGTAAAAAAACATGGTGCACATGCACTGTTTGCAGGGCCTACCGTGATTTTTGCAGCCCATCCAATTCCTCTATTTTTAGGTCCCCGTTTTTCTATTCTTGGGCCCCAAAAATCAGCCGACCGCAAAATCAGGTAGGCCACACCAATAATCTGGACAATTTTAATGTTGGGTGTACCTGCACAACAGTTCCTTGTGGTGCGGCACACCTGACTATTGAAATGGCCTGATTTTCCACATCCCCAATCATCCTAGTCAGTTGAACCATTTGACTAGATTAGATAGCATATAAAGTTCACAGTGAGCCCAACAATTAATCATACTTTTTTAATGGTGAGCATCCCCATACCAATTGCTGCTTGTGGTGCAGCAGGGGTGTACATCGAGTCGAACCGAGTCAAGCTGGCCTCAGCTCAACTTGGCTCAGCCACTGGCTGACCTCAGCTCGAACTCGGCTTGGCTCAGCTCGGTCCTCGAGCCTGACTGGCCAGCTCGGCTCGGTCAGCAGCTCGGGCCAAGTTCGAGCCGAGTTCGCCATTAAGGCATTTCCACAAACAGCTGGACTGCACCTTCAAAATACCTCGGTAAGTGAAACAGAAGCAATGGTTTTACAGGTATCTTATCAAACACCTTCTAAACAATGCAAAAAAACAAAGTTGCTACAGCAGAGCTCTTGAACACAACAAAAAACAACAATACTCAACTTCTCCACTAACATTTCACTGCAGAGAAATGAGATTACAGCAGGTATATATAGAGATTTCAGAGACTATAGATGATTTTTTTATTTCCAAATTTAAGAAGGATAGGCCTAGAAACCTAGAGAAAGCAAAGGACACAGGGAAGTGACATAGGAGATAAAAAAGACAAACCAAAAATAGAAAAAGAAGATACCTTCCTTGCCACCGGCCACACTTCGTTGAGTCATTTTATGAAACACTTGGTGAGCAACATCAATGGCAAAGTAACCGAGTCACCGAACTGGTTTGATCTGAGTTCGATTCGAGCTGGATTCGATCCGAGTCGAGTCAAGCTGGGGCCTGCTCGAACTCATTTTCGAGCTCAAAAAATCAGCTCAACTCGGTTTGAACTCAGCTTCGAACCGAGTTGAATCGAGCTTTTTCAAGTCGAGTCGAGCGAGCTAACTGAGCTAGCTCGGTTCGTATACGCCCCTAGGTGCAGCCCATTTGATCCTTAGAATGGCCTGTTTATTGAAACAGTATGTTTAAACATTTTATTATTTTTACTTTGCTAGTATTTTAAGTCCAATTGTTTATATTCAGTAGTTTCTCTACATGAAAGGACATTTGAATTAGTGGGTCAACTTTTCTGGCCCTCCTGATGTTTGGTTTAGCCTAGAGGATGGGCCTCAAACTTTATCAAGATGGAGCTCATTCAACACAATGCCCATCTTATATCAAGCTCTTTTATATGATTTGATGATTTTGGAGGGTTTTACTACTAAGATATGGGTGATGGGGATATTTCCTCTCTAACCTATAAACACTTCGGAGGTTACCCAAACACAGACAATTGATTACTGTAAACACTTAACAGCTTAAGGCCAAACAGGATAGCTGTAAACACTTTACATTCGAAAAGAGTTTCAGGTGTATTGTGATTACAACTTAAATCTTTACAGGCATCCAAATGACCCCTCACCTACATTCTTTATGTATGTTTTTTCAAATAATCCATTTTCCCTTCATAAGAAAAGGAACAAAACGGAACATCATATTGAGATTGAACCTCAAATCTGTCGGAGTCAAATATCACATAGAAAAAGAAAAGAATAAATTACCAAAAATTCCCTATTAAATTCAATAAATATTGATGAATTCCCATTCAAATCAATAACACGTTTAAATTCACCAAAGTTCATATTTAAAAAATAAATAAATCCAATTTTTCCCAAAAATTCCACTGATTCAAGAACATTTATGAGATTTTCTCAAAATTACTTCAGACACAATTGATTAAAAATCAAATACTTCTACATTCCACTTCAAATCCGTCACCAACTAAAATCTCAGAAGAAAATACACAAGGAAATCAGATTTTCCAAAAAAATCCACAGATTCAACTAAAAATATCATTAAAATTCCAACAAAAGCCAGTAAAATCACAACATTTCCCGATCTGAATCGAAAATCAGATATCAATACCTCTAAACTCCGCTTCCAAATCCTCCAACCAACTCAAATCTCGCACGGAATCCACTGCTCCAAGTTCTCCTTAAATTCCTCTGTTTTTTTCCTTCCGAATCAAAGCATCCGAGCATCGACAGAGCCCTGGAATCTAGCAAAAGTGCTTTTTATATTCTATAAGAGAAGTGCGAATATGACGATCGCTTTCGAAGCTCTTGACCAGCAAAACTCGAATCGGACGGTCGAGATTTTTTTAAAAAGTCTCCGGAAATTAAAGAGAGTGAAGCCAGAAAGAGCGGTAGAGCATCAATGCGTCATCGCTGACGATTTCTTTTAAAAATGGGTGTGGAAATTATGAAAGGGAGAGAGAGGAAGGAGACAGAAGGTAGAAGAAATAGGCGAGTACACTTCCTCACACGTAGCAGCTAAGCATGCGTGTGGAAAATCTGCTCCGTTCATTGTTCGGTTCATGCATTTAAGATTACAAGAGTGAAAAATCGGGCTGATACCGATATTTTAAAACTGCACGTGTACAGGAGTAATGAACGGTTCAGATATTGATTTAGAGTTTTGGCCCGCTTTAATCTTGAAGAGTGTTTTTTTTTTTTTTTTAATGGTAGAAATTTGAGAAAATTAGGTCTGTGGACCCCACCTTTTAGCCGGCTGGTTTTATGAAAGAAGACAAACCTTGACCTCCACGTATGGCGAGCGAATTTGAGGACGAAAATACCCCTCGCTTTCGAAGAAGAGCGCTGACGCTCCTCCAGCCAAGAGTTGTACGAACGGCTCAAAAGAGATCAAAGTTACAAGGCCCACAACTATGTATTTATTATATCCACAACGTTCATCCATATTTAGAGATCATTTCGGAGCATTATCCAAAAAAAAAAAAATCATATCCAAATCAAATGGACCACACCACAAAGAGCAGTGGGAAAACTGATTTTCACCGTTAAAAATTTTGTAGGGCCCACCACTTGATAGTTAAATCTTTCTTATTGTACGTCTCAAGCTTAATATGAGCTCGCCAAATCGATGGACGGTTTGGATATAACACAAACCTCATAATGGGACCCACAAAAGGTGGTGGGATTACAAAAAAAAAATTTATAAAATTAAAAAAAAAAAAATCTATAGCTACGGATTATAACCGTAGCCATATCCGTAGCCTATAAAATCGACGAGGCAAAATAGAAAACGGCGGGGCAAACTAGAAAACGGCGGGACAAAAACAGCGGGGCAAACTTGAAAAACGGCGGGGCAAACTTGAAAATCGGCGGGGCAAACTAGAAAACGGCGGGGCAAACTAGAAAAACGGCGGGGCAAACTTGAAAATCGGCGGGGCAAAAACGGCGGGGCAAACATGAAAAACGGCGGGGCAAACTAGAAAATCGGCGGGCAAGCATGAAAAACAGCGGGGCAAACTATAAAATCGGCGGGGCAAGTATGAAAAACGGCGGGGCAAGCATGAAAAATGGCGGGGCAAGCATAAAAAACGGCGGGGCAAACTAGAAAATCGACGGGACAAAAAAATTATATGTAACGTCGATATATCGACAATATGTCGATATATCGATATATCGGCGGGGCAAGCATGAAAATCGGCAGGGCAAAAAAAATTCCATGTATCGTCGATATATCGACAATATGTCGATACATCGGTATATCGGCGGGGCAAACATGAAAATCGGCGGGGCAAAAAAATGTCATGTATCGTCGATATATCGACAATATGTCGATATATCGATATATCGGCGGGGCAAGCATGAAAATCGGCGGGGCAAAAAAATTTTCATGTATTGTCGATATATCGACAATATGTCGATATATCGATGCTTGATTTTGTCGATATATCGACATATGGTCGATAATATCGAATTAAGTCCTCATTTGTCCAGCGACTTAACCAAAAAATTCCATGTAACGTCGATATATCTACAATATGTCGATATATCGATGCTTTATTTTGTCGATATATCTACATATTGTCGATATATCGATGCAATTGTGTTTTTTTTTTTTCTTCTTCTTTTTTATATATGTTGCGTTGTTTTTGTGGGTCCCATTATGATGTCTGTGTTATATCCAAACCGTCCATCTATTTGGCGAGCTCATATTAAGGCTTGAGATGAAAAATAAGATAGATCTAACTATCAAGTGGACCACACTGTAAAATACAGTGGGGAATTGAATGTCTACCATTGAAACCCTTTTAGGGGTTACAGAAGTTTTGGATCATTATGAAATTTATTTTTCCTCTTCATCCAGATCTTTGTGACCCTATGAATGAACTTAGACGGGGAGGATTTCTCACAAACATCACAGTGGGCCCCCAAAAAGTTTTTAATGGTTGATGCTCATTCAACATTGTTTCCTGTAATGTGGTACACTTGAGATTTGCATATATCTCATTTTTTGTCTCATACCATAAAATGATGTGGAAAAATATATGGACGGCACGGATGAAAAGCATACATCATGGTGGGGCTCATAGACCACCGAACATCCACCATTGCGTAGTGGCAGGGGAGTACGCAATCCGTTTACGTGAAAGGAGGGGTATTTTCGTCCAGAAATTCTATCACCGCACGTGGAGGTCTAACTCGCAAAAGAAGGTTTGTCTTCTTTCATAAAACCGACTGGCTAAAAGGTGGGGTCCACATCCCTAATTTTCTCTAGAAATTTACACGGTGGGGATGATTTTATCAGATTTGGCAGTGACTCCTCTTATACGGATCCAATTACTTTGAAATAATTGAAAGAGAGGCCTCACGACGTGAAATCTCATGTACGGTTCTCTAATGTGACAGCAAAGGTGATTTATTGGTCAACATCAAGTGCGTGTTTGGCCCGTGGACTTTAGGTGGCTCGTAACCCGTTCTCCTTGTTCGGATGGCGGTGGACGATATCAGTCCTTGTCGTGCAGTCAGCGATTGAAACGAGAGGGATTGCGAAATCCCTTTTCGATTTCATTGCCCAATCAAATTACTGACCATCATCGATCCCATCCTACATATAAAATATGCATTTGTAGACAGCAATTACATTGCGGATTTCAACAGAGCCGGTGAGAGAAGCTCTTCCTGTAAACACACCTAGTATATCAAAGGTAACGGTCGTGTACCCTCTTTTTGGCCAAACTAAATACTATCCGGGCCTCAGCAGTTGTCTAAGACGGAGTAGAGATGAACAAGCACAATTACCAAATTGTCCTTGGGGTCTTTGAGCTTGAGGACTCGGGTGTGGAGCTAGTCGTCATCGGCAATTTCAACGGTGTAGGATTTGACGGCAAATGATAGTGTGGTCATCGAGAGAGAAAGAGATAAGTTAAAATAGAAAGGGTTTGAGAAATGAGGGGTGTTAAAGAGAGCAGATGTAAGAAACGAGTAATTGCATATTCAAGATGTGTTTTATGGCAGTTTGGTGGTCATCACTAGCGAGCATCACTACTTGAAAGAACCATTTTCAACACACTGTCAAGGAGTAGACCGTTTTCCTGAAAAAACTGACATTCGACGTGCCCTCAGCGTGGATTTTTTTGGCCTGAAGCAGGACTCCCGAGATAAACTTCCGCTATTCCAAACACTCCCCTCTGTTACACCTGCTGGATTACCAAATCCCATGCACATCCAAACACATTTCTCAAATTGTCCCGAGATATTGCAACCCATTCAAGCAGATATCCCAAATTATCGTGGAATATTGCAGTATGGTGGAACTCTTTCACATCCACCGACAACATACATCATTACCTTAAACTTAGTTCCATCATTTCCAATCCCACCTAATGCAACTGGGCTTGTTTGGGAGCGTAGATTTGGAACCCCCTGGATTTGATACCCCCAAGATTTGAAACCCCTTGGATTTGCAATCCTCGGAACCCCTAGATTCAAAACCCCCAGGATTTGAAACCCCTTGGATTTGCAATCCCCCCATTTTGTTTGGCACCTGGAGAGTGAATCAAGTTTAATCTAAAAGTACCTATGCATGGTATATTTACAGGGGTTTGAATTTAATTACTAAATCAACTTTAATATCTCTAATTAGTGAGATACATAATTTTTGACACAATGGTTATGATAAGCCCATTGAAATATATGCTTTGCCTGAAAATGATGAAATTCCAAGTCTCAAATGGGCTGCAAGAACAAGATTATGTATGAGTGACTAACCAATGATTTTTAATCATTGGTTAACATGGACGATGTTTGGACAGTGCTGATTATCATTAGTGAGTCATGTGCCCGATATAATGATAGTATAGTGACACACATATTACACTTGTAATTATTGAAATAATTTTAGGTGTAATCCAAGCTCTCACCATGGATTGTAAACTCTCTCAAAGAGGGGATTTGAAACCCCTTGGAGTTGAAACCCTCAATTACTTTATGCTACCAAACAACTAGGGGATTTGAAACCCCCTTCAATCCCCTCCAATCCAAGGTGCCAAATGACCATTTATATATTTTTCCAACTTATTTTAGGGTATTATATCAAAAATGAGGTAATTTAAACCTCGAAGTGTATCACACCACTGGAAAAAGTTGAGATTAAATGTTTACAATTGAATACTTTATATAATTTTTATTTTTCTCTTCATTTAGGTTGACGTGACTTTTTGAATAGGTTAGAAGGAAAATAAACATTGTAGTGGCCCTGGTTTTAATAATGGATTGGGCGTCACCATTCCTACTGCTTTCTATGGTGTGGTCCACTTGGGCGTTGGATATGCTTCAATTTTGAGCTCATACTTTAAAATGATCTCATAAGACGAATGTACAGCATGAATAAACAAATACATCATGGTGTTTCCCATACTTTAAAATGATCTCACCTAATCCGCACCGTTGTTTGAAATGGCATCGTTTCTTCGATTCCTTCGTCTGTCAACGGCGGGAGGGACGCGAGTTTCGTGTAAGGTGGTGCAGGTAGTTCGTGTATACCAAAGTTGTGTGGGGCTCACCATGATTCTCGTGTGAGATCCACTCCGTCCATCAGTTTCAAGAGCTTATTTTATGTTAGAATCCAAAGATGAGGCAGATCAGAGGTTCAAGTGGGCCCCACCAAAGAAGCAGTCGGGATGGAAACTCCCACCATTGAACTGTCCCTCGGGCTCACCGTCGTCTTTATATGCCATCCAAACTCTTCGACAACATTCGAGGGGCTGGCGTTCAATCCCCACCGTTCCTCATGGTGTGGCATACTTGAATCTTGGATCTGCCTATTCCCTTTTTTGTCTATCATCCTAGAATGAGCTGGAGAAACTGATGAACGGAGTGGATTTTACACGAACATCTCTCTGGCCCCACACAGCATTTCGTCACACTAACTCCCCACTTCAGTGTTGGAGGGAAATCCAGCATATCGAGAAAACTCTGTGGGGTCTACTTTCATTCATTTATTTTATCTACACCGTCCATCCATTTTACAAGATAAATTTAGATCTGCAACTAAAAAACTAAGCATATAAAAATCTTAAATGATCCACGCCACAGAAACAGTATGAATTAAATTTCCACCATTGAAAATTTATTGGGGCTAAATAAGTTTTAGATCAAGATGATATTTTTTTTTCCTTCATCCATGTGTTCGTGATCTTATGAATCAGGTTGGATGACAAATAAACATCACTATGGGCGTTAGTAAGGTTTCAACGGTGGAAATCAATATTCCCACTGTCCTGTTGTATGGTCCACTTGAACTTAGTATATGCTTAAATTTTGGAATAAACAACTAAAATAATCTTAAAAATCTGATGGACGGCGTGGATAAGCCACATGCATTCACGGTGGGGCCAACAGAGTTTACTCAGTACGATAAGAGCATACGGACTTCCGTGAATCCATGACTGTATCCACGCCGTCCACCTGTCTTTCCAGCTCATTTTAGGTCATGGCCCCAAAAACGAAGTCTATCCATATCTTAGGTGGACCACACCACATGAAACAGTGATGATTGGTTGTCGTGGGACCCACATGGTTAGTATTGTGTACGACATTTAACCCATCCAACAAGTTACCTAAAGCATGATACAATTACAAGAGACAGTCCATTCATAAGGCATGAAATGTGGTGGAAAGCAATGTGCAACTAACCAAACCACCAATCCATCCATAAGGTGGGCCCACCATTTGAATTTATAGGTCGTTGGCTAGGCCTACTTGTCCATTAGAACAACTTGGACTTGAGAAAGTCCCGTTCTCATAGGGTGTACGGATTGAATGTCATACATCACCATAGTGGACCCCACACCAACTAGAGGCCAAGGTGGTCTTAAGGTCAAGGGACCATTTTCCACATTTGTAGAACTTGATGCTAAAACAAGTTGAGCTGAAATGTTGCGTGGAAAAAACTAATCTAGTGTTTGCAGGAAGATTGCTTAGCGGTAGGGTTGTACACGATAGCTCGGTTAACTCGCTGGGCTCAACTTGAAAAAGCTCGATACAACTTAGTTTGAAATTGAGTTCCAGCTAAGTCGGGCTGATCTTTTTAACTTGAAAAAAATTTCAAACTGAGTTTGAGCTTGCCCAAGCTAGAATCAACTCGAATCGAACCCCAACTCGAATCGAACTCGGATCAAACGAGTTCGGTGACTCGGTTACTTTGATATTGATGTTGCTTACCAAGTGTTTGATGAAATGACTCAATGAAGTGTTAGCTGGTGGCAAGGAAGATATGTATATGAAACGAATACTATTTTTTCTTTATTTTGATGTTGCGCTTGCGTACAAGGTGTTTGATGAAATACCCGCTATTGTTGTTTTACATACGGCGTGAATTTGAAGGTGCGTCCATATGTTTGTGAAAATGCCGCATAGGTGAATTCGGCTTGATCTTGGCTTGAACTTGGCTTGAACTGTTGACTGAACCGAGCCGAGCTATCCAATTAGGCTCGAAGACCGAGCCGAGCCGAGTTCGAGCTGGGGTCAACTAGTGGCCAAGCTGAGTCGAGCTATGTCAAGCTCAACTCAATTTGACTCATGTACACCTCTACTCAACGGTCCAACAGGTGCAGTGAGCACATTGTAGGATGGTTTTCAAATTTGAAAGCTTTTTAGGTGGATGTCTTGTTTTATGTGGTGTGGCCCACTTAATATTTTGTATGGACCTAGTTTTTGGGCATCCTACAATTACGGTGGAAGAAATTCATACGCCCCAAAAATTAGGTGGATCCAACCATAGGTAGTCTCAAAAATTAGAAGTTTTTAGGTGAATGTCTTGTTTTTATGTGGTGTGGCCCACTTAATATTGTACGGAACGAGTTTTTGGGAATCTCACAGTTATGGTGGAATTTATTTGCACAAAAATTTGAATAATATTTACATGGGGGTGAATAAGTTTTACGTACATTGTTAATAATCTTACTTCCATTTTTAATCACAACTGATTTTATTTCTTATATGTCTGACGTTTGGTGAATATTGGAGTTATAATCAATTGACCAAATTTCACAACTGATACTATTCACCTAAATTCATACGTAAATCAAAGACAACATATTAAGGTGAATAGTATCAGTTGTGAAATTAGGCCAATTGATTACAACTCCAATACCATAGTGTTTTTGGACAATGACGCTTGATTTCATCTAATGCAATTGAATGTATCATTTCAAACAGGCTCTTAATTCTCTCCAATATTATGATAAAAATTTCAAGATGCCAAAGATACTTATCCCAGTGCAAGTGACAAACCTATACCGTTGATACCTTACCGGTAAAGTGGAAAAAATGCAACCTATATGGTTGATACCTTTGCACGACAACCAACACTTGTGGCATGTTGACATGGCAAGTTCAGCGGGCCCACCATGATGTATGTGATATATCACTGTTTATTTATTTTGTAAGATCATTTTAAGATATGGGAAACAAATTCAAACTTCAATTGAACTACACCAGCATGGGAGACAATGACAGCCACCATTAAAATCTTTTTAGGTGCTACTGTGATATTTATTTCCCATCTAACTTGTTCATGAGGTTAGGCTTAAGTAGATGAAGGAAAACACAAATATCATTTCAATCCAAAACTTCAATGGCCCCTAAGAAGTTTTTAATCGAAGCCATTCATTCTTCACTACTTTTTATGGTGTAGTCCACTTGACGCTTGTATATTCTTAGTTTTTGGGCTCATGCTTTAAAATGATGCTTGTAAATGTGTGGACGGTGTGGATATAACACATGCATTATGGGCCTAAAAAAATTTGCCACGCCGACACATCAGCTAAGACGGTTGCGTGTGGCCAACCACGTGCTTCCCAGATTACGTACTACCCCCGCCCGTCCCTAGCTCGGGCAGTTCTATGGGTGGGCCCACCGTGATGTATCTGTACATCCAAGCCGTTAATCCCTTTTCTTATATTATTCTAAGGCATAAGCACAAAAATGAAGCAAATTCAGTGCCCAAGTAGACCACACCAAATAATAAGCTTGGTTGCATTAAAATGGACAAAGCATTGAATGTGAGTTGCATTAAATGCAAGAGTCATCTGTGTGGTGTGGTTCATTTGACCGTTGGATTTGATTCACACCGCAGATACTCTTGCATTTAATGCTTTGTGCATTTTAATGCAACTAAGCTTATTACTGGATGTGGATTACTTGAGCGTTGGATCTGCGTCATTTTTGTGCTCATGCCTTAAAATAATATAAGAAAAGGAATTATTGGCTTGGATGTATACATGTATCTCGGTAGGCCCACAAACAGAAATGGCCGTTCGGAGCTAGGGACGACAGGGGTAGTACGCATTCCGGGTCCACTTCCTCTGTGAAAGCGCGTGAAAAATGGAAGCTAATTGGCTGGTGTACCACACACCGGCTATGTAGATGGTGTATTGACATTACTAAGTTCTGTTATATTCAAATCATCCATCTATTTTGTGAGCTCATAGTAAGGCTTGAGACGAAAATAGGACAATCTAATGATCAAGTGGACCACACTGCAAAAATTAGTAGGGGATTGAATGTCTAACATTGAAACCCTTTTGGGGTCATGGAAGTTTTGGATCAATATGAAATTTGTTTTTCCTCTTCATCCACGTCTTTGTGATCTTATGAACAAATTGGATGGAAAATAAACGCCATGGTGGGCTTTATGAATTTTTTAACGGTGAAAATCATTATCTCCACTGCTATTTGTGATGTGGTCTGGTTGATATTTAGATATGATTCATTTTTTGGATAATGCTCTAAAATTATCTTGAAGAATGTATGAACAGTGTGGATATAATAAATACATTAATGTGGAACCGATGTAACTTTGATCTCCTTTGAGGGAAAATGATATACGAGCTATATAGTTGTTGTGGGTATGTGTTTCGTTCGAAGATGAGCAAGATATCAAACTTATATAGGCCTACATTGAAGTATTTATTACATCCACACCATTAATTTATTTGGAGAGATCATTTAAGAATGAACCAAAAACTAAATCATATCCAAAGCTCAAATGGACCACACCACATATAGCGGCTGGGATAATGATTTTCACAATTAAAACATTCATAGGCCTACCATAACTATTATTTTCCATCTAATATGTTAATGTTGTCACAAAGACCTTAATTAAGAGGAAAAACAAATATCATATTAATCCAAAACTTATATGACTCCCAAAAAGGTTTTAAACAATAAACATTCAATCTCCCACTGCTTTTTTCAATGTACCCCACTTGATCTTTAGATCTGTTTTATAACGGATGAGCTCTCCAAATTGATGGACCGTTTAGATATAAAGCATGCCTCATAATGGGATCTACATAACTTGCTTACGTCAATACACCAACAAATCCGCTCCACCTTTGAGTCGTTAGTACAACTCAGAAGTTTTAACAGCGTCAGCGCTCGTCTATGCGGGAAGGGGAGTGCGTACTGACTTGAGTAACTCCGTACGATTAGTATAGTAATCCTACTGAGTAAACCCTGTGGGGTCCACCACAATTTATGTACTTTATCCAATCTATACATTCATTTTACAAGATAATTTCAGCGCGTGAATTGAATGTCCACTGTTGAAAAATTCTTGGGGGCGCAAAAGTTTTAGATCCAGATTATATTTGCTTTTTTTCAGTCATACATTTTTTTTTTTTTTTCTTTTTTATCTTATGAAAAGTTTGGATGACAAACAAACATCATTGTGGGGCCTAGAAAGGTTTCAACGGTGGAAATCATTATTTCCAATGTTTCCTGTGGAATGGTCCACTTAAGACTTAGATAAGCTTAAATTTTAGACTTAACACCTAAAATTAGATGGAAAAACGGATGAACGGTGTGGATAAACAATATACATTTACAATGGGCCCAACTGAGTTTACTCAGTACGATAAGAGCTTACTGAGTAACTCAGTACGGAATCCGATTTCGTCTACACCACCAGCTATATAGCTAGTGTGCGGTACACCAGCCAATCCGCTTCCATTTCTGCCAAAAAATCGTTATCATCAAGAGAATCATCACTTGAAAAGTGATTCGAAATCATTTTGGAATTGATTTTTTTCTGAACATTTTTGTCATTTTGGAACAAACATATAAGATTTTTGGCTTTTTACTCATCAGAGTTTTTTGGAAAGATCTTCTTTACTTTCAACTTTCAGACCACTTGTCGCGCGCATTATCTACAACCACACGTGGCACGAATCTGTCCATTCGCTTTTGACGTAGACTTTGATACTCTGCCATATATGATGGATGATACTCAGGCGCTTAGAAATTACACACGTGGAAAATAAGTAGTCAAAGTAAACCATCCAAATTCTGGGATCGGGTGTATACGTATCATGAACCAAAATTAAAATTTATTTGATTATCTTATTATCGGATTGGTTGATATTTGTTGGACGGTTAAAAATGGAAAATATAAAATCAACCAATCCTGGGATTGGGACTTGGCGACAGGGAAGCTGCGAAATCTAGTCGGTTTACTTTAGTAAATAGACGCCACGTGTACAACATCTGAGTTCCCGCGTATCAAGCGTCATGCCCAGCCGGAGTATCATATAATTCATCGAGCATATTCTCTGAAAGATCAGGGACGCTGTTTGTGCGGTGAAGCCAGCGCCTCGGAGGTATAAGGAATCTGTGGGGCCCACTGTGGTGTATGCGTTTTATATCGACATCGTTCATCACTTTTTCCAGTTAATATCATGGCATGAGCCCCAAAATGAAACAGATCCTTGGCTCAAGTTGACTACACCAAAGGAGAGCAGGGATAATCACATCCACCGTCGAAACCTTTTTTTTTTTTTTTTTTTTGGGTGGGGGGACCGACCATGTCAGTACACACTCATGTTAGCCACCCCCGCTAGGGATCGATACCAAGGCTACAAGTGTTGAAATGAGGTATCTCCACTCAGTCTTGAAAGGACAGTGTTTATATACATTTTTATGCATGGTATAAATAAAATGAATACCGTCACATCTAAGTATTAATCACTTAATGACGTATGAAATAATATTCACTTATTAATGATATTTTTACCTATATTTTTGGAAGAACGTCACCTATTAAAAGTTGGACGACATGGAGCCTTGGCATTGTTGGAAAATGTGTTGGAAATACTGAAAAATAAAATAAATTGTTTTCATTTCATCATGCTGAATCATGTAAAATGTACGCTGTCCTTAAAACGCGATTCGCCCCCTTATCAAATTTTTGATGAGTTATAGGTGAATTGCATACAGGAGAAGACAAGTCTGTTTGGATCATGCATTCCGCAATCACAAAAGTTTCACCTTGGAATAATTCAATGTTGCAGATCTTCTGACAGAATTAAACAGAAGATGTGTTAACAGTATTATAAAATGGAGATGCAATTTGAAAGATCAGTTTATATAGGCACGACTGTTAGCCGTTTTTAGAAATGGCTAACCGTTTCGAATTAATAATCGACATTTCTCAATCACCTAGAAGTGCAAAGTGTGCTAATTAACGCCACTACAACTACAGTACCCACGCTCGTGCTCGTGTGCGAGCGCATGCGTACGCATTGGAACAATGCAACCCCAAGCGTTTCAATTTCCGAAAGCTCCATGTAATAATACTATACATACCTCCACATATAAACCACGATTTTCTTCTCTTCATTTCTGATGTGAGACAAAAGCACACAACATTTTTCAATTTGAAATTTCTAAAAAATGTTTTGGCGGCAAAACGAAAATCTCAAAATTTTTGAATTTGATTTTTCAAAAAAATACAAATTTCAATAGGCATGACTGTAGTGAAGGTGCCATAATGAACGGCACGTTACCCAATGACAAGTAATATGTATGGTCCGAGCAATATGCTCGGCAAGACGATAAAGACCTACCAAAATAAGTATTTTATCACAAATTCATATATACTTGGCAAAGTCATTTTACACAATTCTACTAAAATGGGAGATCATTCTAAAGACGATCAGTGCTCTTGCGACAATTAGGAAGGTTCGAGAGGTGGATTTTTATCGGAACGAATGGAAACCAAAGATACTATGATGAATTCGGGTCCATTGAAACTAATTCCATAATGACCATGGATCTTTATAGCCATGCTAGCAATGAGATTTGAAAACATTTCTTACCAAGGAATATTTCTTTGGCCAGGTAGTGATGATCGTCAAATAATATTGCACTATAATTTTCAAGAATCCTAAACCAACAAGGAAACTCAACGAGGGTTTATTGCCTCCCAAAGCTATATAAAGAGTACGTGAATAGAGCTCTAGGCCCACGCCAAACACAATCAATTTACAACAGTGCAATACTACTTATCTTTAATCTCTAGCTCATGCACTTCAATTACTTTTATCCAACCACATTGTAGATCGTTCAAAGTTTAGGTGAGCTTAAATCACTATTGTCCAATGTTGTCGTTGTAATATATGCTTATAAATATCCACAAACTACACATTAACCACCCCATCTCGATTATTTGTCCACATAGGTGATCGCAAATATTTATCTTTTATTTCTTTCTCTACTTATTTTATTAATTCATTGATTGTACTGAGCTTCAAATATAAATCAATAAAATTGATATTTGTAACTTTTAGTTTTAAATCTTACATTCAACTTTGGTCTATTGAAAAATACAAAACTTACTATCACTATTGAAAGAAAAATCCTAACGCAAGATAAAAAAAAAAAATCTATTAGAAAGTGCTAATCTCTAAACTTCTAAAAATCAATTGATCAATGAGATGCGGTCAATGTTACAGATTTAGTCTTAATCGATTTATCTCAATATAAAGAACACTAGTTTTCAATCAAACCCATTTAAGTAGGATTTTGGCACACCAACACTATCCTAACCATATACTTTAACTACACACGGGTCTTCGTCAACACGTGTGGCCTCTTGATTGATTGAATTGCACAATCAGATAAAGCATTCAATCCCCTATTATTTCCATTTGTGTAGAGCTTTGAATATGATTCAATTTTGGAAATGAGTTGTCAAAATGGATAGCCGGTGTGCATAAAACACGCAAGTCATGGTGGACCCACAATCCTGACAACACGTAGCTCATGATGTCAGGTTCACCACTCAATCCTCGTGAAGTACTGATCGCCATACCACCTGTGTAGAAGATCGGGACCGTTAAAACGGTAGGCCGCATCATGAAGATCACTTGGCATATTCAACACTATACAGTGGTGAATACGTGGACCATTGATGGAAAGCCGTTGACGTGGCAAGATGGATGAGATCCGAACTGTCCAACTGGTGGGCCATAAAACGTGAATTCGTGGACCATTGATGGAGACGTTTTGCGTATATGCCACGTGGCATCTTCCATTGCGAAGTTATCTGACGTCGTCGCTTATGCAATGGCGTAGTAGAAAGGGGTGTGGTAGTACGCCCACAGACATTGTAAGAATATCTAACGATTCTAACCGGGCCCACCATTTTGTATATGCAAATCCATTCCATCCATCAGGTGATAAACCTTATTTAACCGTATACAAAAAAGATCAGACCATTAAAAAAATTCTTATGGGCTACACCAATGGAATTAATGTAAAATTGCTCCTAAAACTTGTGAGTTCACGTGGTGTGGTCCACCTGAGTTTTTTATTATGATGATTTTTGTATATTCACTTATTCATGATGACTTGTACCTTATTAACGGGTTGATGAAAGATACACACTGTGGTGGCCCTACACTACAAACCTGTTGTTGCCATCTCATCCTCATTATTCCATGTCTTGTTGCTCACCTGAGTTGTCTATCTAGCTGCTTTTTTTCCCTTGGGCCTAGAATCGGGGATTGAGCCTGATGGACGGAGTGGATTTTACATATTCAACATGGTGGGCCATTCAGTGCTTGGGTGTTTTAGGCGCTGCATAAAACAGGTTCTAATAAAGGAGTCTGGTCCATTCAAGTTGTAGTCATTCGTCCGCTCCCCGCATGGCATGATGGTATGAAATCTGGACCGTCCAGATCACAGCCCCATTGTGGAACATGGCCAGGAGGTCATGATGATTGGAAAGCTTGTGAGTACAAAAATCTATTGGTCTGGATTAAAGAGCCATGGACCCCACTTATCAGAACTTTAAATAAAAAAAAAAAAAGAGGAAGCAAATTTCCCTTGCAATACCTCAGGCAAGTTCGGAATTAAAAAAAAAAAAAAAAAAAAAAATTTCAGCATGCCATGAATGATAAATGACTACGTGTAGTTGACTCAACCGCTGAAGCGAATCCTGTCGCGATGCTTGGACAGTAGGGAGCGGATTAGGTGCGGCCCACCTTGATATGTGTATTCTATATCAAAACGTCCAAATCTCAGGCGGACCATATTATGGGAAACAGTCGTGGTTGAATAACCTACCATTAAAAACTTCCCAAGCCCAAAGTAAGGTTTCTGTAATGTTTATTTTCCATCTAACTTGTTGATTAGATCAAGTAACCTGGATAAAGGGATAAAAGCAATATCAGCTTGATCCAAAACTTTCATTTTACATCAACGGTCAATCACCACTTTCCTATAATATGGTCCACCTAGGAATTAATCTGCTTCATTTTACACTCATGCTCTAAAACGATTGAATAAACGAATGGACCATATGGATATGGAATACATACATTACTGTAGGCCACATGGTGAGGGCCACATTGACTTAGTTAAGGCAAGGGCTGCACCTAATTCCCTATATAATCCATTTAATCAGTCACTACCTCGTTTCAACACTTGAGGTCTTGGTATCGACCCCAGCGGGAGTGGCTAACATGGAGTGTGTACTGACATCGGTGACTTGAGGTCTTGGTATCGACCCCAGCGGGAGTGGCTAACATGGAGTGTGTACTGACATCGGTGTGTACTAACAAGTTAACCCCCAAAAAAGAGAAAAAACTACGCCAAAATTTTCAATTTGCGACGGATTAGATCTGTCACAGAACTAAATTAACAACAGATTCCATCTGTCGCATGGTCCGTTGCTGTTTGCCGGGTTGCAAAAAATAAGATCCATTGAAAATTTACGACGGATATCCTACAGATTCAGTCAGTCGTAAAAATTAAAAATCCGTCGCTTTATTATGGAAAAACCTATGAGAATTATTTGTCATCTCATTATAAAATTTTGCAACGAATAGTGTTGTTGAAGTTAGGAGGAGCGAAATTAGTAACGGATTTGAGCCGTCGCTAAAATTTCTGCAAAAATAAATAAATTTAATTCTGTCACGCTTGATAGTCAATCAAAAAAATTTCATGTAATTTTTTAATAATAAAAATGATGCAAATTTATCATGTTAATGTGATGTTACAACCTATTATATAAAAAAATTACCACATGCTAAAGCAATGGTGCTAAATGCCAACAACACGAATCTATAGGAATTGTAGATGAAAAGGTATAACACATATTTTACCAAAGAAATTAAAAAAAAGTATATGGGCGCGCGTGGGCCAGTGTGCATATGTGTGAGTGGGTGTGGCCGCACGTGAGCCAGTGTGTATATGTGTGAGTGGGTGTGGCCGTGTATGCATTTGTGTAGGTGTGTTAATGCAGGTGTGTGGTGCATGTTCTTGCACAATCTAAGCAACAGATTTTGTAATTGTTTCTTGCTTTGGCTTCAAAGTAATTCCTCTTTTTATTTCAATCTTGATCTCTGGTTCAAGAGCAAGAGAAACCACTTGGCATTTCATGACAATTAAACACCTGAAACCATATATATGAAAAATAAAATTCAGTCAAGCTCCATCAAAGTGCTTGGAAATAAAAGAAGTTCAAGACTCTGGGATTGAGCTTTTCAGACTGATTTTAGAAGTTATCCAGAATGTATCATCCAACCAACTATTAATAACATTTATAAAAAATAAAAGATATCCATCTCTTTATAACAATTTGCAACCTGCTGGAAATCGTTATGCAGTGTAATGTCTTGCGACAGAACGGGTTCTGAAGAGTTGCTAGTTGGACAACTACGACAAAATATAAATGAAGTGATAAAAATAATTTAATCAAGATTAATTTAAGGTTTTGAGAACTTACAGTTCACTAAAGATTTATAGGTTCACCAAAGAGGAAGGACCCGAACGTAAATATGATTAAATATCATTTTGGGTGTATTTGGATGCTCAGTTGGTGTGAATAGAAAACTAAGCTGAATATGTAGTAAATAGTTTAAATTGAAGTGTGGTAGCATTGCATCTTACCATAAAGCTTGTCTTCCAATGAGAACCTCCACAAAAAATTTCTTGATTCCTTGGAGCCCATCTCTATCCAATTGTTTTACAGTAACAACCTGATTGTGGAAGCACATATTCTCATTATTAAAATGCAAATATTTTTCAAAATCTACATTATATTTTGCATTGATGTTTAAGTTTATTTCTCAATGATTGTATTCGTCAAACTCAAAATACGGCATGAGCAAATTTGTAGTTTCAATTATCCTACATAAAAGACATGCATCATCGGATACAGGTTCCAAAAGCCATCATCCTTGAATGCTAAAGAAAGATCAGCTAACAAATGTAATAAACAAAGTTCAAATACTCACAAATTCGACTAAACTCAAGGTCTAGCAGGGTTACATCCAAGTGAATACGCATAGGTAGATTGTAACTCTTGATGATACTAAAAAAATGGGTCAAGCTTGTGAACACCGAAAGTTTGATCAAGCTTGGCCTTTTTGAACTTCTGGGGTTAAAATACACTAATTTTGGATAAATTGATGTTGAAACATCCTTGATTAGCAATAAAAAGTTTTTTTTTTTCTCGTCATTTTTTAAGAATAAATAAAACCATTTTCTTTAGTTATAGATTAGTCCTCTGCCGTTTTGGAAGCAAGATCATCATCCGTCGCAAAAGCAACTAAATTTGTTGTTAATGTTTTTTAGCGGTAGTTTGCGATGGACCAAAGTCCATCGTTAAATGTTTTTAGACAGAAAATCTTCATTTGCGACGGACCAAATTCGTCGTAAATCTCATTTTAGAGATGCATTTGGGTCCGTCGCTAAATCCCGCCACTTCTAACCACCATAATTTTCATTAAAAAAGTTGTGCGCGATGAACATTTTAAAAGAGGTTATCAAATGTGGACCTCACATGATGCATGCCCAAGCCATAAATTGGACATTTCTAATATTATATGTAGGAAAACACTTGGGTACGTACCAAGGACGGGTTTCTTTCGTTAACTAAAATGACTTCGCCTGCACGAAATCCTTGCTATCTATGAGGTACACCACAATTTGTCTAGTCTTGATTTATTATTATTATTATTATTATTATTTTAAATAACGTTGGTTCAACACTTAGGTGGGAAACCATGTAAAATTAAGGCACTGCTTCGTAGATCCTCGATCCACCGAGGTGGGTGGGATCCCTAACCTTGGGGGTCATTTTAATGTATGTCTTATATCCACAACGTCCATCTATTTTAAAAGCTCATTTTAAGGTATGATCCAAAAAAATGAAGCAGATCCAAATCTAAGGCCGATCATAATATAGGAAACAATGGTAGTTAACCATTAAAAACTTCTCATGGGCCACAAAAGTTTTGGATCAAGCTGATATTTATGTGGTCTCTTCGTCACGGTCTTTGTGACCTTATCAACAGGTTGGATGGAAAATAAACATTCTATTGGCCCATTATGGTTGGGATTCAATATCACTACTATTTGTCATGGTATGGTCCACCTAATATTTAGATCCAACTGTGTTAGAATACTTTTAAAAAAACAAAATAAAATTTCAAGGCACAACAATTAACGGATTGGATGGAATATAAACACACTACAGTAGTACCTATACAAAATAAATGATGGCCATCCCATCCCAACTTTTTCGCACGGCTTTAACCTAAATTATGGATCGACCTGATAACTGGTATACATATGGTGGAAAATTGAATTAATCCACTTGGATAGTCCAGTTGATCCAATTGACCTTATTTTCTACACTCATTCATTTTTTAAGCAATGGATGAAATGGTTAAAATTGTCTAATAAAAGTGATTCTTTATATTTATAAGCAATCCATGATAGGGCCTCACAAATGGATGGATTGCATTGTTGATTTGGTGTATATTTTTGTAAATTTCATATTAAAGACAGCCGTACAGGGAACTTAGGTGGGCCATACCATCTAAAATCATGTGAAGACATACCTAAAACAGATAAAAGCACTTGGTGGGGCCCACCTAAATTTTAGATGCATAAGAAACTTGGTCTGACCCCTCATCCAAGTGGGACACACATAATGGATGGGTTGGATTTGTGAACCATATCTCGGTGGGCCCAACAAATAATTATGAATGTTTTAATGGAGGGTAACCCCTCTCAACTTTCGTATGTGGTGTGGCCCACATAAGTCACGAATTGACTTGATTTTTAAGCCCCAGGCCCACCATGGAATGGTGCATCTGACTGATGGGGTAGATGTTCAAACGCATCATAGTGGGGCCCACACAACTCGATCTCATGGGAAGTTCCCATGAGCTCAACCACATAGAACCCTTTTCCACATATATATATATATATATATATATATATATATATATATATATATATATATATAGATATATATAATTCGAAGGTTGGGAGCATTCCTTCAAAAGGACTTTTTAAAAGAGGTTGTTATCAAATGTGGACCTCACATGATGCATGCCCAAGCCATTAGATGGACATTTCTAATATAGTATGTAGGAAAACAATTGGGTACATACCAAGGACGGGTTTCTTTAGTTGACTAAAATGGCTTAGCCTGCACGAAATCCATGCTATCTATGAGGTACACCACAATTTGTCTGGTTTGATTTTTTATTTTTTATTTTTATTTTTATTATTATTTTTTAAAATCACGTTGGTTCAACACTTAGGTGGGAAACCATATAAAATTAAGGCACGACTTCAGTAGATCGGCTTCAGTAGATCCCCGATCCACCAAAGTGGGTGGGATCCCTAACCTTGGAGGTCATTGTAATGTATATGTCTTATATCCACAATGTCCATCTATTTTGAAAGCTCATTTTAAGGCATGATCCAAAAATATGAAGCAGATCCAAATCTAAGGCTGATCATAATATAGGAAACAATGGTAATTAACCACTAAAAACTTCTCATGGGCCACAAAATTAGTTTTGGATCAAGCCGATATTTGTGTGGTCTCTTCGTCTAGGTCTTTGTGACCTTATCAACAAGTTGGATGGCAAATAAACATTCTAGTTAGATCCAACTAGAATGTTTATTATGGTTGGGATTCAATATTACTACTATTTGTCATGGTATGGTCCACCTAATATTTAGATCCAACTGTGTTAGAATACTTTTTTTTTTTTTTTTTTTTTTTTTTTTTTTTTTAGTTCAAGGCACAACAGATTAACGGATTGGATGGAATATAAACACACTACAGTGGCCCCTATACAAAATGAATGATGGCCATCCCATCCAAACTTTTTCGCACCGCTTTAACCTAAATTATGGATCAAGCTGATAACTGGTATATATATGGTGGAAAATTGAGTTAATCCACTTGGATATATAGTCCGGTTGATCCAATTGGCCTTATTTTCTACATCCATTCATTTTTCAAGCAATGGATGAAATGGTTAAAATTGTCTAATAAAAGTGGTTCTTTAGAATTATAAGCAATCCATCACAGGGCCTCACAAATAGATGGATTGCATTGTTGATTTGGTGTATATTTTTGTAATTTTCATATTAAAGACAGCTTATTAAATGGTTCAATTTGTCAGATCAGCATGATGTTTGCGTGTATGTAGCTGTTGAAATGTGCACTAAAGCCAACCAAAAGTCTAGATCAATGGATTGGACAACCCAAGTGTTCCTATGCAACTAGAAGCATTATAACTTATAATGTTATGGGAGTGTTGACACTCCACCCTGATATACCATGTACTTAATTAGTTAATGAAACTATCTAAAACTTCCAAAAGCTCTAAAAAATTCAAATCCCTCAAAATAGGGACCATATGAATGCAAGAGGAGAATAGTGCTTAACCTCTACATTTTTCATCATCAAGGCCCTTACTCGGAATCCTTAGTTGCAGACCATTTGAAGAGTCGTTCTAGTTTGGAAGTTTAATTCTCCCAATTCAAAGCAATTCTACAGTATCTAATCGACTATATATTCTAAATTGTTATTGGTTAGTGATAATTTCATGTCAAACTTACCATCTATTTGAATCAATTCAACCATACTCTCACATTGAAAAACATTCACAACCCATGCTCCCCTAGATTCACGTGAAAGCTACCCGAGCATCCACATAGAGCAATGAAGCATCTCATTTAAGTAAACTATTAAGGAAATTATCTATTTCCTTAGTTTTTGTCATAAACCATTTAAATGGTTTTTATTCCACGTAAAACCAAAATCATACTTAGTGGGTCCTCACATCTCGAGTTTTTGAGCAATGCATGATCAATACTTTGCATGCAAGATAATCCAGAAAATAAGGCTGATCATATATTTTCTGTTGTAACGATTAAAGACGATGGGGCTCTATTTTAAAACTCTGGTTGGAGTTCAAAGTCTCTATTTTAATCACTAGAAGTAATGAGTTTTAATGGGATTAGATACCCCTTTATTATTTGTAGTCATTTTTTCTATTTTGGTAAGTTTTTATTTATTTATTTCAAATTAGATTAGATACCTCTTTTTCTTATAGAAGGTAATCATGTATGTTCTAAATGATACTTCATTTAATAGTATTAATATTATTTCTCATTTGAAGAGATTTTCTCTTTTCATGTAGATTTAAGAGTTATTCTTAAGGAGGAGAAGACCTTATTCCTTCTCTCCAACGGCAGTGATCCATGATGACACCCAAGAAATAACTCTATCAAATTGGTGACGGGACATGTTTTTATATAAATGATCTTGACCATTCACTTTATAACATGCGCTATTCATCGGATGGTTAGAATGGTCTGATTAGTTTGATTTTTTAATGGTTTGATTGGTACCTGGTGAAATGTACGTTAAACCTAATGCGCCAGGTGAAATGTACGTTAAACCTAATGCGCCACCTTGACTCCATTGATTGGAATTCAAGTATCTTAATTTGGACCAACTCCATGTCGTCATCATCTAATTCTTATTCTAAACTACTTTGAGGTAGGCATTGGACCGGCACTTCAATTTTTTTTATTTTTTTGAATTATTGGATACTCTGGTGGTGTATGATGCTTGATACACAGGCACTTGGAAATTGCACACATGACATACATTAATCAAAACGAGCTTAGTAAATTGTGTAACAAACCGTCCTAATTCACATTCGCTATCTCATAATGGCCGAGAATCCTAACTCTGATCCATGGACACTTGTTTGTTGAAATTGGACCATTGGATTATTATTATTTTTCATTTTTAACCATGCATGCAATGGATGTTTAATAATCTGATGGTCGGATAATAAAAAAGAAGTGTAACTTTTGCTTGTTGATACATTGAAATTGCAATCAAAGAGATCATCTACATGCATCTGCTGGTCCGGCCAGATTCATGATGATAGGGAAAAGCCTTACGCCGGCTTGGGACTAGTAATAAGAGTATAAATCTCTCATAATTGTGTAGATTGGTTGGAAACACATAGGAGCTCTGAGGGGCCATCATGATGTATGGTTTTATCCACACCGTTCATCTATTTCTCTATATCATTTTAGGATACAAGCTCAAAAATGAGGTGGTTTCAGGGCTTAAGCGGACCACATGATGGAGATTAAATACCTACCATTGAAAACTTTTTGGGGCCACAAAATTTTTGGATCAATCTAAGTATTCCCTTCATCCAGGTCTATGTGACCTTATGAATAGGTTGGATGGCAATTAACCACCATGGTGGGCCCTAGGAAGGTTTCAATAGTGGTTGTCATTCTCTCCGCTGCTTCCTGTGGTGTGGTCCACATAAAGTTTCAACATGCCTCATTTTGAACTTATACCTTAAAATGATACGGCAAAGTAGATGGACAGTGTAGATAAAACCCATACATCAAGGAGGGCCTTCAGAATCCCTGAGAGGTAGTACCCAATCTGCATTTCTATATGATAGGCTATGACTTGGGCAGATTATAATCAAGTGCTATGTAATAATCAATTGCATAGATTCATACTCACATATGCACCATGCCTGATGCTCATGTGCTTAGAACTTGCATATGCAGCATAAATTAATCTAATAATTAATTGCATAGATTGATACTCTGATAGCATACCATGCTTGATATTCATGTGCTTAGAATTGTATGTGTGGCATAAATTAATTCATTTTTAATTGCTTGATAAACACCCACAATTAAATAGTCAAATAATCAAGTAAGCCTAATTTATAATTTGGACGGTTTACTTGAATTACTTGCATACCGTATATACGCAGTTTCCAAGTATTTTATAAGTGCCTGTGTATCATCCATCACTACCAGAGTATGAAAGTTTTCCTAGGAAATAAAAATCTACTCTAGACTATGAGGCAAAGTCAATTCAGGATATGTGGGGCAGCAATTAAAGTCAACAAATTGCAATCATTTTAAATTGTGTTTTTCAACAATTCTAGATTGAATGTTAACCAGAGTTTTATTCTTTCCTAACCATCTATTTGTAGTCCACCCGAGTGGTGTGGTCCATCTGGTCTTTAAATATCCTTCAATTTTGGAAACATGCCCTAAATTTATATGGAAAAATGAATGGAAGGCATGTATAAGATACGAGTCGGGATCCTCTGTTATCGGGTCAACAGGATTTTCCTGTTACCCTAGTGGTTTGGCGTCCGAAGCTATTTTTATTTATTTTTTATTTTTTCAGTGAGTGTTGACGTGGACCAATGAATTTTAGGGTATTAGGAATTCTCTGTTGACCAGGTAACAGAGGATCCGGACTCATAAGATACATATATCTATGGTGGGCCCTACAGAGTTTACTTAGTCTACTTCTATGGGCAACAAGCCCCGGTCATAGAGATGAGCCTGGTGGAGCATATATCATACTTAAGAACTTACTATTATGTTTTGGATTACTATCATGTTTTGGATGAGTTTCAGGACGGTGGATTAGATACTGACAGGTTGAGTAAAGAGACTAGCTACTTCACCTAGTTTTGCGGGACCCACCATGATGTATTTGTTGTATCCATACCACATCCATTTGGAGATATAAATTTGGGGCTCATAGAGATATAAATTTGGGGCATGAGCTAAAGAATGAGTCAGATCCAAATCTAGAGTGGACCCTGTTGGGATGCCTTACACAAACCTTAGGATCTAGCCTCCCGAAACAAACTAGAATTATGGATAATAA